>FJOG01000038.1:116365-178770 GCA_900073065.1 Phialocephala subalpina
CCTACGCTACGCGTAAGCTTACGCGAGCTCTACGTAGGTTATGGAGGCTGCGCAGCCTTAGGTGGTGGCTGTAAGCCAGCCAGAGGCTGCGCCAATAGGACACCCAATCCTATACGTAACATCCTAAGAACTTGTAATTAAAATTTATAAGGACGCAATATAAACTCTCGACTTATAAATACTAAGGAATTACGAAGACTATAGAACGGATTTTTAAAGATTTTTATATTCTAAAACTCAAAGGGAAAATTACCGAGATTATTAATAAATATAATACGTATATTCGGAATAAAATCGCGAGGTATATTCTTTACGATAATATACGATTGCCAAAGATACTTACGAGCGCTTGGAAATTTATTACTTAGGACTTCGTAATAAAATTATTACCCTCGAAAGAATTAATATCGAATATCGAATACGATACCATTTTTGTGATCACGAATAAACTAACGAAATACGCATATATAATCTTATACTTGGAGACGTATATAATGGAAAACTTAATCTATATATTCTTACGAATTATAATAACTAATTATAAGGTATCAAACGAAGTTATCTCGAATCGAAACAAACTTTTTACTTCGAAGTTTTAAATTACTTTAATCGTATTACTAAAAATCAAATAAAAGCTCTCGATAATTTTCCACTTTTAAATAAATAAATAAATAAAACGATTAAATTAAATAATAGAAATATACTTTCGTTATTATATTAATTATTAATAGAATAATTAAATGGAACTTTTATTACTAATATAATTCTCGTATAATAACGTAATAATAAAAAGTACGAAAATCTCGCCTTTTTATATTAATTATAAATATAAATTAAAAGTATATTAAATATTATACTCGGTAGAATCGGAAGTATAAAACGCTAGGATTTAAATCGACAAATTTAAATCTCTACGAGAAGTATTTATAAAAGATATATAATTTGTAATTATTAAATTAATATTATATTATAATAAGTATCGTAATATAAAATTTACGTTTAAAGAAAAGGATAAAGTTTATTTAATTCGCCGGAATATTAAAACGAAACGATTAAGCGATAAATTAAACTATAAGAAAATTGAATTATATAAAATCAAAAAAATCAAAAGTCTAATTAATTACGAATTTACTTTATTTAAAAATATGAATATATAAATCTCTACGAGAAGTATTTATAAAAGATATATAATTTGTAATTATTAAATTAATATTATATTATAATAAGTATCGTAATATAAAATTTACGTTTAAAGAAAAGGATAAAGTTTATTTAATTCGCCGGAATATTAAAACGAAACGATTAAGCGATAAATTAAACTATAAGAAAATTGAATTATATAAAATCAAAAAAATCAAAAGTCTAATTAATTACGAATTTACTTTATTTAAAAATATGAATATAAGAGATTAGTTAACTCGAGCTCGGAAATATTTAATTCGAAGATAAATAATTAAAAAGTAAAAAAATTTAACGAGGGATTAAAAGAAAGTTTAAGAGTAGCTATAAAAGCTCTTTTAAACCGAGGACCACAAAAAAAACGATATACGGGCCTATGGACGATTACTTCGAAGTAACTTGCAAAATCGTATAATCGTTTAAAACGAACGTATTTGGAGTAACGCGGAAACTCGGATTTATCGAGAAGGCATTTACGGGCGTGGATCTAATAATGAAAATATATTTACGTAGGACGATTTGATTTTTCAATGCGCAAAATAAATACTAATTTTTCTTTTCTTTTCCTATATATAATAGGCGATATAACGGAATAATAAAGAAGGAAAAAAGATTAAAATTTAAGAATACCGTTTCTCGTCTTAATTTAAACGTCGGGACTACGCTAACTAAAAGAGGGATAGTATTACGACTCACATAATCTAATGGACTATAAGCTCAAGTAGCGAGGAAGCTCGGACACCAGTAGACCCTAGGATCATGGGAACACGGGGCTGAGAAGTCACGTGATAGAGTCCTAGAATCATAGAGTCCTAGAACGTTAGGGACTCTATCAATTGTAGACTCCAAGAATAGGAAGGTTCTATATAAGCAAATAGCATTCCCTTAAATAGGAGCTTCGTGCTCAATTCAAATATAGTATTTTAATAATATATTTAATAATACGGTTTGAATATTATTCTTCATTGGAATCACCTAATCCTTATTATATATAATCCCCTTACAATTAGCTACGCTAAACCAATCGTTACATTGAAGTCGATGAGTTATATAAGGGGGAAGAATTATAATAATAATCTTATAATAATTTGTTTAATTTATAAAAATTATATTAACGTGTGAAAAATATTTATTTACTATAAGAAGTTAGCGCGCTCGAAAATCTTTAAATTTAGTAAACCGTTTAAACACTTATTATAATTAAATTAAATTAATTGCATTATTATTTTACTTATTTTCTAAAGAATTAAATTATATTCTATTAATTAAACGTGAATTTTAAACTTATATATCTTGTAAATCCCCGTTGGCGCCGCGGTAAATAAGGAGTGGAAGTATAGCTCGGCCAATAGTAAATACGTATATTAGTAATAAAATAAACTCTTTATTCTTATTCTATTTATATGCTTCTAACGTTATAACTCTCTTCATTATACGTGTTATACTAATAAGGAAACTTTTCTCGTCGAAATTATAAATGTTTTCGATTATAATTATATATTTTTCAATGATTTAAGCGAATTAGAATATTCTTACCAAATCAATTAAAATACTAATAAGTAGAGAAATTAAAGCATTTAAAACACATTACTATTGTAAAAAATAAGATAAATAAAAGGATACGCTCTATAGAAACACGCAAATTATCCAAGTTACGTAAATACGCACTTTTTAGCTTAAGTTTATACCTTCTACAAAAACCGGTTATTTAGTTCTTCTTTACCTCCTCTCTTTTAATTTCCTCCGCTAAATTCTTGATAATTTGACTCGTGGGAGGCATTCCTCGGTCCGTTAACTTATTAATATGGCTAATCAAAAGCTCTTCTTAGATATTGGTGAGATATTGGTGGTAGGAGGAGTTGGCCTCTCGGCGGGTCTTAGTGAGGCCATTCAGCCGCCTCTAGACAGCTGTAGGGTGTACCCTTTTAGCGTGTACTGCTGCAGTAGGTGTAGAATAATCTCCTCTTCGAAATGCCTCTACAGCGGCGGTCACAAGTGCTGATTTGTCTGATCTAGCCATAATTGAAGTGGTCGGTGGGGTAGATTTTGACGAAATTTTGGTGTGTGCTTTTGGCAGGGATGTGCTTTGGCACGGGATCTCGGTTACGGAGGTGCCGTGAATGACCCTTGATCTTAGCGAACCTCGCCAAAACCTCTTTTGACCAACACAATGAGATTCCCAGTGAAATGTTTTAGATAAAATCTAGGCGTCCAGAAATCTGCCTTTCGGAATCCGCAGTAGGTGTGTATTGAAGATAAATCTTCGTTAGCGATGCGGGGCAGCAAGTCCGGGGTTATGTTCTCAAGGGACCTGAGAATGGTTGGAAAATGATGAAGTGCGGATCTTGCATTCTACAATCTTTTCTCACCTTGGCTTGCCTTTGATTTCTATTTGCGATTTCTCACGATAATTTGAAGGATAGAGCTCTCATTTGGCTAAATTTGCATAGAAGTCTACACAGAGAATGAGTAAGCCTCGAAGCAGCGCGTGAGATGTTCCTTATTTCCAGCGTCTAATCTCATAGTGGCGATCGATTAGTTGTGCAGCTTTATTTATTTGGTAAATAAACTGTTTCTATGCGACCACCATGATTCCGCATCGATTCCGTCCAAGAGGGAAAGGCCGAAGCCGAAGTTGAGAGACGAGCCTGATGCTCGATCGGAAGCTGGCAGCGCTGTCTCGGGACGATTTGCTCTTGCACCGAAAGGTACCTCATTAGTATTAATATTGAGGCTGCGGAGGGTTCATCTTGATGCGGGGCGCTTATTTCGCTGATGAAAGAATTCTAGCACTTATGTCATGGGCACTCACGTAAAGTAGAGATATCGTTGGCATAGAACTTCCTGAGGTCTATAAGAGAGAGGTCTATAAGAGAGAAGTTATAAGGCGATAAATTCACTACCTCGCTGGTTCAGTCCTTACCAAAGTGCATCGGCCTAGAGTCGAGTAGACCTCGACTTAGCACATGTACGCCTACTACGGGTATAAAGAGTCACTAGCTACTAAAAGTCAATTCATGTGTCCACTACGAATATCAACTCAGGAGTGACTGGATATCGTGCATTTATTAAAAACCCGCTAGGAATACGGGGCTGACAATCTTCTCAATGTCTATTACGCTGGGCATGGTCTGATGAATGGATCTAGGCAGGCTGTGTGGACTTGTGTGATTTGGCCCTGAGAGCAGATAATTGAGCTAGCTCCTATGCCTCCCTTGGATCTGCCTCCACCTCAACAGTGTGATACAAGCCTTGGAATACCTCATAGGTCCCATCATATACTATCGCTATAAGCTCATCCGCATCGAATTTCTGATGCTTCTTGCCAGAAAACACGAGCCAAGCTATCAGAGAGAAATTAGCCTCCCCACCGCAAAAACATTAGAATTAAACACTTACCAAATTCGTCCCCCCCTAACGGCGGGAATCCGACATAAGTTCCAAACCTCTCTTCACCCTTGCTGAAGACCACCTCTCGGACCGTCATATCCCCAACCTCGCAGTAACATTTATACGCCTTCACGAAATCAAGATCAAAGTTTTCAGCGTCCATCGCAATGAAATATCCACCCTGTCTGACTCCTGCAATCCCAATCGACGGTGCCACGTAGTACCAGGGACTAGAAACCGGATCAACTTTTAATAACTTCATCCACTTGTCGAGAAGAGTACCGGCACGTTTCTTAATGCCGAATTCATCCTCACGCGGAATAGATTTAAGCTTGCTGATTGCATGTAAGATGTTGTGCATGTATGCGTTCCGAAAAATACGAGTCTCTGAATCGAGAAGTTTCTCGAGCAAGCTTATGTGCTCTGCCAGGGTAGGAATGTCGTCTTCCTTCGGTGGCCGTTTGGGATTGAGTAAGCCCTTCTCCAACTTGTGGTGCAGAGCAAGAGCTATTTTCAGTTGTTAGTACAGACCTAAAGATTACTACAGTCGTAGCTCAACCCACCGATCTTCTGCTTTTCTTCTATTCGTTGTTCTTGTGTCAGCCCCTCCACCTCTTCCGGAAAAGGACGGATCTCCTTGTCATCATCAGCCTCGAGAACGGATTTGGCCCAGTCGCGAAACTTTTCTTCGAAGTCAGGATCCTTGGGATTATGCCAGTGGTAGCTCCACTCGTATCTTCCGATATACAACACATCCTGAGCGCAATATCAGCCACAAAGAAACTTACATGTTTCACCAAGACCTGCCTTGTCAGTATGCTCATTTCCATTACTTACAGCGCCTGGGCCGTATCTTGTTCCAATTGCTCTCACTCTTTGCACTATATCCAAAGGATCAATATCATCATGACAAACAACCCAGCCTGCTTGAAACTTCTCTGCATCCGGGTCCCATGGATCCCCTGCTCTCAAGTTACTGTAGTACCGACGAACTTTCCAGTCTCCGACGCGCGCAGCAAATTTGTAAGTATAAACATGTTGCATAATGGTCCCTCCGGGGAGCATCTCCAGGCGGCAATTCGCGTTGTTGGTGAGTTTTTCTTGGAGTGAGCCATAATATATGGGAAGAACTTGGCCCCAAGAGAGGATGCCGGACTCGACAGTGAACTTCGCGAGCTCGGGATCGAGAGTGCCGTCTGAACGGCGGAATGGAAGTGTTTTGACCGCACAGGTGTCAGGGATTGCTTGATTGTAAGGCTGCTCTGTTACCTCTTCCTTTGAAACCATCTCCCATCGTTCTTCGGACTTATCAGTCCTTGCATTGCTGCTCCTGATCGCATCGGATTGACTTGCTTTTGCTCATTGGTTCTCGTATTCTTACCACCGTGACCGTAGGATTCTCGCAAAATCTCCCCAAGAGATTCTTTTTTCTCGGACTTTCCCCAATCAACGACAAGGGCTCCTTGACGCAGAACGAAACGAACCTTCTCATCCACTTAATCATCTCTCAGCTCTTCGTTGCCAATGTGGTCGTCATAGCCATAGTTCTGCCTCAATACCCAGTTTTCCCACTGACTTGCTAGGGCCGAGCTGGACAATTTGCCCCCGATTTTTGGCTCTGAAATTTCTTGATATTACTTCCTACGGTCCGCAGAACAATCTGATCCACAGGCCCCTGGATAATCAGTTTGTCGCGCTCATTCTCGAGATACCAAAGGGAGTAAAACGTTGAACGCCATCGCCGAAGCGCATTCACGATTTCCGGATACGAGGTTGGTGGAAAAGCGTCGATGAAGCTCTGTAGCCTACTCCATATGTCTCTTCGATGCTTGTATTCCCCTCCTAACGCTTTGGCCAGAAATTTCTCGTCCACAATTCCGCCCAAACATCTATTCAGTGCGGCTGCCTTGGTCTCAAAACCGGGACACACAGCTATAGCTCTTATGGACGAGGAGGTCACGAACGAGGTAGCCTCGAGGAGCTACATCGACGCAGGCCCAAATTAATATCTCATCCTTGTTCGAACAGAGAAATCCGCATCCCCGATAGTGTATGACTTTTCGACGGCTCCGATAGAGTTGGTGATTGGACAGAGGGTGTGTCAGTTGCTGGTCACGTGTAGTGGGTCAAACTCTCATTCCATATGTTGCGGCTGCCTTGGTCTCAAAACCGGGACACACAGCTATAGCTCTTATGGACGAGGAGGTCACGAACGAGGTAGCCTCGAGGAGCTACATCGACGCAGGCCCAAATTAATATCTCATCCTTGTTCGAACAGAGAAATCCGCATCCCCGATAGTGTATGACTTTTCGACGGCTCCGATAGAGTTGGTGATTGGACAGAGGGTGTGTCAGTTGCTGGTCACGTGTAGTGGGTCAAACTCTCATTCCATATGTATATCCAATAAATATCCTTATTCAATCATTCGGCGTTATCGAAATAGGCCTCAATATTGAATAATGCAGGCAAATCTTCTTGCCAGTCTGGACTATATCTCGCCGTCAACCTCTTCTTTGTCACATGCAATGCAACCAGCAAAGGTTACGATCCTCTATCATACGACTTCGATAACCTGTCTTCTCTCGAATTTTCAAGTTTGAACCGGAACTATCTTCAGGCTAAAGAGGGAAGACTGGCACAGATCGCTGTGCATATCCAAATCGATGGCCGCAAAGTTGCCATAGGTTCCAACCTGTCCGCGGCCCTAGATTTTTGGCGCAGCCATGCCTTCAGTCACATCCGATTATGGGTAGATGCTCTATGCATCGATCAAAACAATATTCCCGAGCGCAACGAACGAGTACAGCGCATGTATTCTATCTACGAGAAGGCTGTTGTCGTAGCAGTCTAGCTTAGGCCAGATTCCCACGATAACACTCTAGCATTAGATTTCATGGTCACTTTCGCAAAAGGAGCACAGGATCCTGAATGGGTACGTCAGACCATTCGCGAGCATACTTTCTCTCGGGAATGGAGGGCCCTGGATCATCTCCTACGCCGCAGCTGGTGGCAGCACGTATGGGTTATTCAAGTGATGGTAGCTGCCACCGATGTTATCTTCATATGTGGCCCACAAACGATCGCAAGAGATCTCGTGCTTCGGTTCTTTGAGACGACTAGTGCTCTGCATGCCACATGTTAGACCCTCTAATCCGTGAAGAAGGCATCGAGCTTTGTGGGGACTCCATCACGTTGGGAAACGCCTCTCTCCGCGGCCGCAACACTCAATTCCACCATCCGGCTAGCAACGTCCCCAAGTGCTTCCCGTGGGAAGCCTGCTCAAGCAGACTTCTCTCTCGACCTTGACAAATTGACCGTACAAGGGATATGTGTAGATGTCATTGAAGGCATGAGTCATTCAATCTAGATCGCAAGAACCCAGCTGCCCGGTCACGAACTCCAGCAACCTCTCTCCCATGCTCCAAAATACACATCCGCGCACGATGCACTTGAAGCCATGAGTCGCACACTCGTCGCGAATTCCAACTTTGCGGAAGAAGGGCTCTCAATTTTCGTCCAGAATTGCCGTGGAAGTGTCTCAGTGGCAGAACGGGATAGACAATCGATTCCTACCGGGACGCCGCTATTTAATGAGTGGTACCAGCATAATCAACATCTCATGATCTCAGGCAAGATGTTGAAGCAATGGGCAGAAGATGTTGACTCCCTAAATATCGAGTTAATTATGTCTAACGAGGCGAAAGAGAGATATGTGAACAAACTTTCCATTCACGGGCGGAATCGGAAACTGGTGATCACGAGAAAGGGGTACCTCGGGCTAGGGGTTAATTCTTGTGTTAAAGGTGATTTGGTTTGTGTTTTATTCGGGTGCAGTACGCCCGTTTTACTAAGGATGGTTGGAGAACATTATGTGTTTTTAGGGGAGGCCTATTTGCATGGTATTATGGATGGGGAGGCGGTCGATGGTCTGGAGAGAGGGGATTTTGAAGAAAAGAGTTTCTGTATTTGGTAATGCAAAATAGCTTTATCAATTATCATATATAATTTAGAAACTTGTTCGCCCCGAGATCCCCAGGAGCTTGTTCAAGCTTTGTTAGCATTTATTAGACGGTCCAACTTGTGACGTTTCTAGCTTGTAGTATATAAAATGTCAGAGTATGGTCGCACGTGAGGTACTGTAGTGCGGGGTAAGAAATTGAGGGGTCATCGCATCTAGTGGAATGATGAAGTCTCAACGCTAAAACTTCTTCCTCACAACTGACGAATACCACATTAATTCCACTCATCATACGATCCGGCGAGCTATAATAAATCCATGATCCACTTATGCCTTCTTCTTGAAAATCATCAACACGCCCTTGATATTTCCCCTCACAACTTCCTTACCCTTCTCCACCCCAGCCTCATGCAGTAACCGTTCAACTTCCTTCCTGATAATCTTTATAATGTCACGATCAGTTCCAGCAGTCTCCGGGTGCGCATCTCGCCAACGCTGAACGGGACTCGCAGTACCCAACATCTTCTCCATCGTATCCAAATCGAGCTCCACGGCACCCCCTTCAAAGAACTGGTCACTATTTTCAGGACCCCACTCCTTCTTAAAGAACGCAGCCTCATCAAAATCAGCGACAGGCGAATCTAGCGTCCATGGTAGCTTCAGATCAGCATACAGCCCCCGCGTGAGCAAATTGCCAAGCACAAAGAAGGGCTTCAGCTCGCGCTCCTCAATCTCATCCATAGAGGTCTGAATAGCAGCCGCGTTCGGCATTGAAGGATGCATGGCTGCGTCGCCCGTGGTCCACAAAGCAACAGTCCCACCAGGCTTAAGAACTCGAGCAGCTGACGGCCAAAAGTGCTTCATATCGAACCAATGCGCAGCCGTTGCGGCCGTGATAAGGTCAACGCTCAAATCTTCGACCGGAGGCGATAAGTGCGACCCAAGATCTTCAGCAGTTGAGATCTCGAATCGAATAGGTTCTGAGGTGGAAGTGACGCCACCCAAAGAGCGAGCGGTCGTGATCATGCCCTCAGATGGATCGAGACCGATGGCATGGATGAATTGAGGTGCGAGGGCACGTGTAGCGATACCTGGCCCGCAACCAACATCGAGGACGGTAGTCAACTGGCCACCGGTAGAGGTATGATGGTCAATGATGGTTTTATAGAGGTTGGGGTGATAGCCACGGCGATTTTGAGCATAGTTGGCGCCTTGGGCCTTGTTGAAAGATGAGAAGGTCTTTTCGGTGGGTAGAGTGGGAACGGACATTGCGATGGTATTGGAGGCTTCCAAGTTATTTCTTAGGCTCCTTGTTTTACTATGATATCGGTTGAAGCTTGATATGAGGAGAAAAGGTCGACGAGAGTACTTGAAAACCTATCAATGGGGGTTCTGCTCCAAAGTCTGGGTTGTCTGCTCGATATTTTCAAAGTGACAGAAGCTTGGTATTTGTTGGAGAAAGAGATCATGAATGATTTCAATTGGGATGAATTGTTGCAGTTAGTAACCTCGTAACACGGAGCGAAATTTGTCCGTCCTACGCGTCCAGAGAAACTCGCCGGTCGCGCAATGTGCCCCGCAACGAACCAATGATTGGGAGCAATAGTATTCGGCAAATGCATAAGATCCCCAGTACTTGGAGACAGAAACGATTGGAATGCTTGTATGCTGCACGATTCTGATTCAGATTAAAGTTTTGTTCAATTTCATGTATCAATAAGTTGCACCCGAGGTCCCTAAAGCGAGCCCCTGAGCTTAGCGAGCGAGTGAACCCCACCAACCCACCAACCCGCATTCGAAAATCTCGACAACGGGTGAGAAAACCCTTGAGCGCTTTCCGGGAGATCTAATCTTAGATCGGAAGATGAGAGGGCTTCTTCTCAAAAAAGGGACTGATTCCACTGAGGACATGCAAGTGCGGGGTCGAACCGTTCCTTATCAGCTTGAGAGCTCATCCGAGGCTTGAACACAATCGATTACTAAATTCTCCTACACTGGTCTACTCGGCATGCCGCACCCAAGCCTCATTTTCTGTTGTCTCCAGATTTGGAGAGGCTGAGGTTGAGGCTGAGAGGTTCGTTGGGGCTCTAGATTCAGCCTTCAATATTTCGAGCACCTGATCTGTCATCGGGATCAAATCAGATCGCGATGTCGTCCCGCCTCCGCCACATGGCGTTCCGAAGATGGCAATCGGCTTGCAGAAAATCCATAAACATTTGCGAGGTTTCACACCTGTTGTTGATGGTCAGTTTTTCTCCCAAAAAAACAGTTGATATAGTTCTCGTTCCGATGCCAGGCATCACCCTCTTGTTCTAGGGTGGTGTGTTCCTCGATGGCCTTATATCCTTGCGCTGCCCTGCTAAAATTCAGGAGAGCTTTTCCGCATTGTTCACAACTCAGAACTCATTACAAAACAACTGGGGAAATTCACGATGCGCTCCTTCATAATTCTTCTGTTTTGCCCGTTGATTTCAGCCTTGGCATTTGCAGGTCCCAAAGCCACGCCATTGGGTGAAGGGATCGAAAGCCATGCGCAAGGCTGGAGTCCACAACCAACAAAAGCACCAAGCTTCAAGGACCTTCTCAAACGGCAATCATCTCAATTTACTTTCATCGAGGGACCCGATGACAATTGTGGTTATCAATTCGGATCCTCTGGTAAGCCTCCAATTCTTGGCCTGCTGCTCTGCTAACGAACTTGTCAAGACTTGGATTATTATCTGGGATTGTGTGATACATCAACGTGTGGATTTGCTACAGCATCTGGATCGAACGGGGGCATAGTCTGCTATGATGCTACGTCATCGCACTTAAGATATGATTGGACCTCTTGCATTGGTGGTGCCGGTGCTACAAGCTGTCTCGAAGATTCTGCTTGCAGTGATAATCCTGGGATTATGATATGGTGGGCCCTAGAAATCAAATGCAAAGCGCAATTGCTAACGAGAATTAAAGCACCGACTCAATCGAATCTCACTGCAATGTCGGAACGTGGGTGGGGATGCAAGTCGAGGCTCTCTGGTGTGACAGCACATCATACTCAGGTGCCATGGTTCCAGTCTATACAACCTACGATGGGCAGAGGGGTCGAGTATACTCGGTCGTTGAAGGACCAACAACAACTTCAAAATCCACACCAGTAACATCTACTACCATCACGACGCCATCTTTACCCTCATCTTCAACGTCCACGTCTTCAAGTCAGACAACTACCCCTACACCAACTCCCACCCCCGCACCTAAGAAATCAACTCCCATTGGGCCCATTGTAGGAGGGGTAATCGGTGGATTGGCGCTTCTGGCTGCAATCGCAGCAGGTATCTTCTTCTGCCTCCGCAAGCAACGCCAAGATAAACAGAGAGAACCAATTCGAGAAATTGCCGACTCTCCTCCCTCTCAACCACAATATGCCTCCGACAAATATCCCGCCCAAGTATCCACGGCCTACGCCCCTCCGAAGGTCACTCCTCCACAAAATCCCCCACAACAGGTTCAATACCAGCAGACACCTCCTACTCAACCCCAATATCCGGCCGAAAAGTACCCTACGGTCGCTGGGGGAGCTTTCCCGGCAAATGGAAATGTGGCAACGACTGCAGCTCCTGAACAGCGATACAATTCTCCTCCGCCTCAACAACAAGCTCCCCAAGCTCAGCCTGCTGTAGCCGTCCAGCCCTCGTACAACCAATACCAGCAGCCACACCCACAACAGCAAGCTCCTCAACCAATGCAACCCGCGCAACAAAATACATACTACTCCGCACCACCAGGCGCTCCAAACTTCCAAGTCCAATCTGCTCCCACCCCATTGACACCAGAAGTTCGTCCTGGTTCAGTCGTGTCGGCAATATCTTCTCCAGGGAGTCCGGCACCACCGTATGTGAACCCGGTTCCAGCTGTTCAAGAGCTTTCGGGAGAACACAGCAATGATATATATCCAAGTGGAAGGATGGAGATGTCGGGAGAGTCGAATCATACGTATCCAGTGAGTGGGGCCAATCATGAGATGGCAGGCGAGTCGGCGCCGTATCCAATTAAGGACTCGGCTGCTTATCCGTTGAATTATTGATTGTTCTTGATGGGACTTCATGGGGGTTCTTGGCTGTAATTACGCACGTATTGTTATTTCCTTGGGATGACAAAGCCTTTTCGAGTGTGCTGATGTGTCCATATAATAATTCGAGGCGGAGAGACGAGTTATGGTATCGAAAGAGTTGTCTCTAGGATATGATTTGGTTTGAATAGCGATGATACCATGAATATATCATTATCAAAAGCTTTGATCTGCTTTGAGGGTCTCTTAGGAATTTGATAACTGTTGCTGCCGACCCCGTCCCCAGAAACCATCCCAATCTAAGCCCTTAATTGAGGCGAATTTACCCCGCACTTCATGCCCAACTTTCTCTCCTTCAACCTCAACAAGACTTCGAATACCGAACGCTCTAGCTCATACGACGGTATGTAATGACAGGTGACCTATATCTTTGCAGGACTTGAAACCCATACGTAGCCTCTCCACGATCTCTGTTTGAGAAAATTGTTCCACTCTGAATGAACTCCATAAATGGTCTATCCGCGTAGCCATACTCGAAAGTCAAACCCCGGAACTGAAGGTTGAAATGCTCCCGTAGCATGAGAGTAAACAGTTGAAAGGGCGGAATTGGTGCTGGGTAACCGTCATGATGACTCGGTAATCCGGACTCTTTGTAAAGTATTTCCAGAATGTCATGTATATCAAGAATCTATATCAAGAATCCTTGATAGGAAGGGCGGGGTGTCTCTTTCCTCAGTCGATGGCGATGATGTTCCTAACTCCAAGTTGAGCGACCCCAGAACTGGATTAGCGATCAATCTGACTCTGGCCGAGCCTTCAACTCGCGCTGGCATCGTGATTTCCTCTACACGAAAGACCCCGGGGTGAAGTGAGGGAAGTGGGAGGATACCAAGGAATCCTGATAAAGAAATTCTGCCCGGATACCGATGATTGATACCCACGATGGAGGCAGAAAATAATACCTCACCACTGTACAACAACCACGCGAAATATCTACACTCAAATGTTCTTTATCAGGCCTCCCTCTACATATCCCCTCTTCCGGCTTTCTCAAATTCGTCAATGATGGAAAGTTCAGTTTGGGTTCGAAATCATTCTCAGGAATTGATAGCCCTTCTGTACCAGCGAATCCGCAATACCCATGATCTTTCTGCTATACTTCCGCCAGTATTGTCCCCTCCAACGATCCGAGCCAGTGTACCTTCCTCTGCCCTGAGACCAGCCTTTCTCAAATACATTCCAGCTCTCGCTCCTCGTTTGTGAGCTTCCTACGCTCTTTCTTCAATAACTCGATATCCATCAATGCCCCGTTTTCCCTCGAAAGCTTCGCCTAGCTAACTCTAATCTCTAACACCTATAGATGTTGCTTTCCAAATCTGTAGCTCATATTCATAACGCGTTAAAGTAAAGAATTCATCAAGTCAAGCATATACTTGTCGGTTTCCAAAAGGCCTGAGTCTCCAACCGCAATGCCTCGCCATTCATAACCCCGTGCACGTATGCATCACCTATGACAAAATACAATTCCGAATGCGTCTCATAGCAAGCCTTTTGTTGTTCTGGAGCTTTCGCGTGTTTCCCAGCAGGTACATACGTCGGCTGAGAACCTGTTGCAGAACTCAAAGTCTCGATCCTGTCACCTTGGCAAGCTACGAGTCGATCAGCGTTACGAAGGATGAATGGTACTTGGCTGCCATGTAGGATGAAAGCATGATCCCCAATCGAAATATTCCTTGGCCCAACTCCAATGTAGCCGGTTTTAGTGACGAAGAATCTTCTCCCTTCGGAGGCACACTCGACTGCGTGATGGAATGCGTTTCTCCTCGCAATCTCAGGATCAGGTTGATTGTTTTCCTGCCAGAAACCCCCAATAATCGAGGTTGTTCGTCTGTGGCTATAATCAGCAGAACGCAACTGCTCGAAAGCTAACGATCCATCTGCAGTCGCTTTGCGGAACCCCTTCTTCACGGTAGCCATAGCAAGACTCGAAGTATTCACTCCCATCTTGACAAACTCGAGGTCACCACAGATGGTCCGCCAGAACGCATCCCCGACCGAACCTCCCCCTATGTAGGGAGCGTGTTCAAAAGATGGCAGGGTATCAATGAATTGAGCACAGAGTTTGGTCCAATCCAGTATCACAGGTCGCATCCTCGTAATTGTTGTTTCCACTAACTCTTCGCCTACAGATATTACTTCATCGAGATAAGATGCTTCGACCTTTAGTACACGTTGCTTGTGAAGCTCGATTAAGCCGTCGCTTCCTCCAGCGCAGTACCAGTGGAGGTTGAAGAGTCTGGTATCTTCGTTCGTGGTCGGTGGACAATTCCAATCGATGACCCATGAAGGGTTGGAGTCACAGCACTCACTATATCGCAAAGTTCCCGCGAGGACAGACAATGATCCGACGCTAGCTAGCAAACTCTTCGTCGTCTCAAACGATACCTTGATGGCATTTATATGATAGTCTGGCATAATCTTCTTCTCGTTGATGCGCCAGAATCTCACTAGGCCCAGTAGTGCAAAGACTTTGTCCCTCTCATCTGACGAAGACCTCGATCTGAATTTCCTGAGCAGAGAAAGTAAACCGACTGGCTCAGCTTGGTTCCAATCATTCCTGGTGGTTTCAATCTCTAGTATCATGCGCGAGAATCGTGCCAGTGATTGCTCCTTTAGATACGGGTATGTGGAATCTGCATTGGCCTCCAGACGCGCTTTCTCGTATTGCGAGGCTGCCTGAGAGAAGATCTTCCAGGGAGCCGACAATTTTCCATAGCGAATCGTTACACTTCGCGCAACTACAACTTCTTGAACCACCCAGGCCCGAGACCACTAGGATTACATCAGTTAGTCCTGTAGCCGACGCAAGAACCGAATAACTGACCCATCTCGGTTGCATGAGAGCATCAAATCCTCTAAGAATTGGTCCAGACTTGTGGAGATGGCGTAGTTCTTGTATTCCCGACGCCTCCACACCGCTGATGAGGGCATTTAGCACGTAAAACGCGCCGAATATGTCTATACTGTCCTGAGCGGAGCCAGTTTTTCGACGATTCTCGACTTCTTTGGATACATATGCTGCCAACTTAGGCAAGTCTCTCCTATCGCCATGCCATTGGTAAAGAGACGTAATCTCGTCTACAGTGAGCATTGGCAAGATCATCTCACCCAAGTGATCCTTTGGACCTGACTCTCCTAGCCAGATTACAACCTCCGTACTCCCCGCATAAATGTCCCGCATAATACCAACTTGGCAAGTTCTTTCGCTGTTATCCTTCTGGTTGATACAGATGGAATCGACCCATATTTTCACAATGTCGCGATCGTGCCTGAGCTGTCGCAAGGCTGAATGCAGGTTGCAGCTCACATCGATGGATAGTTTGTTGCAGCTGATTGGACGTAAGCGGTCATCATCCTCGTCGATTTTCCAAGAATAAGACAGAGCCTTGTAAGGGCTTGAGTCCTGCAGTTGAGTCTCGCGAAGATCGCATTTTATGGGGTCGGCCCAAACGCCGGGTAATATTGTGAGGATCCTGATGCTGTTTGACCTATCCCCTGAAAGAGAATTCAGGTACAGGCTTCCGCTTTTTTCTCTGTGGAACCAAAACATTCTGGCTCGTCGCAGCCCGAAAGCTAAGTCAAGATCGCATTTTCTAAGAATGTCGTCAAGCGATATCATGCAGGTGGCGCCGTGTCGCCCTCGGGTTAGTAAGCACCTATGCATTGGGTGATTGGGTCGCTAAGATACTCCCTACCCATCTTTAAAGGCGAAAGATGCCTCCTACACGCTCAGAGGGGTACAGTAATAGTGCCTTAAAATTAAGGGGCTGTTCAGCTTCTGCCTTATCTCCTCGCCATGGTCAAAGACCTTGGGACACACATGGGACGCAGCTGAGAGAACCTCGCTGGGAGGCCTCCATTCGCGCAGGACACCAGTGGTGAAAAGTTGTCTGAAATGACTTGAATGCTTACAAGTTGAGGGGTCAGGATGGGCTGTGGTGGGGATCGTAAGAGAATATAGATCGAACGATACATATTGTCTTCAGAAAACCTTTCCGAGATGCTTGATTTAGAGCTCCCACGACTCGACGAGGCTCTGCATCTCTGTTTGACTGATCAAGAAATGATTGGCCCGAGACAGGCACCATTGCTAGGTGGCTGGGCAGACTCTGCGTACAGCTCACCAAGGCCAAGCTGCTCACATCGCGGTGTCATGCCTTTTTCAATACTTTTAAATTTCGATATACTCAGACACATGACTCTGCTACCGCTCATCTAACCCGCACTTGAATTACATCCGCTCAAAAATCAATCCAATTAAGAGAGCTTCATGTCTAGAAAGAAAATCGATTTTGCATAGAAAGATCCTATTATTCATTTTTTGAAATAAAATAAGTTTTCGTAGCCTAGCTAAGGTTGGTAACAAGTTTTTCGCCAGGCTCTTCTCCCTTATAATTATAGCACGTTAGGCGAGCGTTTTTAGCTAGACTCGCTACGAAAGCCCTGAAGCAAATCCACTAAATCCCACCCAATAATGCCCGGCACTTTGAGCTGTTTACCTAGGTAATTAAGGAAAACCGAAAACGACAGTTTTCAAGCTCAAGACGGTTCTTCGGCAAGGAAAAGGGCCTTTTCCGATTCTTGTTCTGAAGTCATTGTGTGCCAGGCCATCGTCCAATACTCGGGGCTCGAAGGGTTTAAGCAAGAAACTAACTTGAGAGAATATCGGGGTCTGACGGCCGGTTAAACAGTGGTCCGGGTCCTCATTGACGTCGTCGCTTCTTCAAACCTTCGAAGCTTGATAACAAAGACCCACATCCATTCCTAAGGTAGACATTAGCGTCTGCACCGTCGTCGGTACTGTTTGCTTTGTAATTGTACGGAGTTTTCAGTACGTTGGTTTTGGAGTATATAAGGTGGCTATTGAGTACTTCGGTAATGACAATGCAGTCTAGTCTCACCCCGCCAATCCACTCACAGAATCATCTCTATCACAACGTCCTTGATTACCTTTGATTCTTGTCCCTTTAACATGGCTCCTACAATCCTCGTCATCGGAGCAACTGGCAACACAGGCAAGAATGTCATCCGTCAACTCCCCAAGTTACTTGAGTCCAGCACCACCCCTTACCGCATCCTCGGCCTCACCCGCTCCCTCGACAATCCCGCCTCCCAGAAACTTGCAAAACTACCCAAAGTCGAGATGCAAGAAAAAGATTGGGCAACCATCGATACAGCATGGCTCCAAAGCCAGGACGTAGTCCGAGTCTACATCGCACCCCACAACCTCCCCTCACAATTCGTAGACGAATCAGCCCTCCACATCGCCCTCCTCCACGCCGGCGTCAAGTACGTAGTCAGGGTATCTACCAATGTAGAATACGTTAGTCCTACGAACCCGGTGTACTACGGACGCTCGCATTGGGCGATTGAGAACTTGCTTTCTCAGCCAGAGTTTGAGAGTTTGCAATGGACGTCATTGCAGCCGAACTTTTTCACTGCTAGTTATCTGGATTCTGCGGCGGACTGGATCAAATCTTATCAGAAGACTGGAAAACAAGACACGCTGTCCATGAACCCCGCAGAGAATGTTGCAGTGGCGATGATTGATCCTGAAGACGTTGGAAACGTTGGTGCGCACCTGTTGGCGCTCGAAGACCCATCTCCGCACAATCACGCGAAGTACGTTCTCAGTGGTCCTGAAGACGTTACTGGGAAAGGGATCGTTGAGCTGGTTGAGAAGTATGTTGGTGTCAAGGTGCAGAAGGCGGAGTTTAAGGCCACGAGTTGGATTGGAGATTTGGTTAAGGCGGGTGTGTATCCGGAGAAGGTTTTGCCGTCGATATTGGCGGGGTGTGAACCTTTGTGGGAGGGCAGATGTTCGCTTGCTGGGACGCCGACTAGTGGGGCAGTTATGAAATTGGCGCCTCCGAGGCGGACGGTTGAGGATGCGTTGAAGACTATGTTAGAGTAATTATGTACAAAACTTGGTATACCTTGGGGTGACTAGCTAGGCTCGGGGATAATGCATGGAGTGTGATGGAGGCAGTGTCACGGGTGATCTCACATTTCAAAAGATTCATAATTTTTTGCCTAAGGCTTTTCATTCGTATCTAACAAGCTCGCCAGGAGCTGTGGTTGTCCAAGTAAATGTACAAAAATCAAAAGTTGACTTGCAAGGACCTGCCTTCTACTTGTTGTTGGACTTCAAGACTCATCACTCAATCTCTACTCATCATCAGCTCAGAACAAGAGTCGTCTAGCGAAGCTTCTCTTCACCTTGGGGGACGTACCATTAGGGAATGTACCGTTATCGAACTTAGAGCAGTCTCCAAAGCCGACTTCACAAGTGAAGTTACCGCAGTAATTCGCACCCGTGCCACAGTTCCCGTACATCGAGCAGCAGAGTCCAGCCGGACATCTAGTTGCCTTCTTAGCACCACACGTCCCATCGATCGACACCGGGATATCAAGGATAGCGGGTGTGCCAGTTGGGTGAGGATGTGAGCCTGGAGTATGAGTCGTGTATCTTGGGGCACCCGTGCCTGTGGGGTAGATTGTGTGCGGGGCGCTGGTGGTCATCGTTGCGTTTCCTGGATGGGTGAAGTTGAAGGAGCCAGGGAATCCAAACGCGTTACGTTTGTATCCCGATGGTCTTGGTCCGGGTCCAGCTTTTGAGGCAGCGGTCGGGAACGGAAAAGAGATAATAGTATTTGACGAGTTAGCTTTCGCTCCGTTTCCGAATCCGTTGACAGGTTGACAGTCACCGAAGATAGTATCGATTTCGTTAGCCATGGGCACGCTGTGCATCATAGTCGTGTCGGGGCCGGCGTTTGGGAACATGACTTCCTTTTTTGGGTCGCGGGTACACGAGTTATTGAGGTCGCTGACGAAGATGTCTGGGCGAGATGCGAAGGTGACTCGTGGTGCGGTGGCGTTGGCTTCAGCTGGGAGGATGGTGACAGCCGCGCAGGACTGGTAGACTTCATTACTGCCTAGGGGGAAGTAGGTGAAGGATAGTACGACTGGGCCGGTTGGAGAGCCGGACGGGAAGGTGAAGTCTAATTGTTGCTGGTCTTTGATGCTCACGTTACCTTCGTAGGAGTGGATTACTGTCAAAGAGCCGTTGTTGCCAGACATTGAGATTTGCGTGCTTCCCGAGATGGAGTCACCGGTGAGGATGATCCATGCTGGTTTACCAGCTTGGTAGGTCGTGACAGATTGGGCGATGCCAGAGGTCATGTCAGCGAGGTAGCCTTTGCAGGGGAATTGGTCAGCGGTCAGGGGCTCCGTGTAGTTGTCCGGGGTGGAGTTGCCGATGAATGCGTTGAAGGTGTAGCGGAGAGGAGTTGGGATACGCATAGTCTGGTATGCGAGAGTGGAGGGAGTCATCGCCACCAGGGCGATGAGAAGGATCATGTACTGCATGGTGTAAGACATCCTGTGTCTTGGTGGAAGTGAAGAAGTAGGTGTAGGTTGCTGAAGCTTAATCTGCAGGTAAAAAGTTGCAAGAAGGCTGTGAGTCGAGGATGCTGTAGTAGTTGTTGTAATGAGGTTGAAGGTAGTGAAGTGAAGATGCAAGACGTATCTGAAACGAGTATATATGTAAGACTCGACTGCGCTGTCCATGAAAATGGGATTGTTCGTTGATATAGAGGGCGAAGACGCTGTGATTGTTCAGCAGGGAATCATACTCTACGGACAACACTTGAATCCTGGGAGATTCCACAGCCAATTAAATGGTGTAAAGAACAATGGCATTGTACTTGATCTAGAAAGGAAGAGAGACTTGATGAAAGAGCAAGATTCAGAGCAACTTGTGACGACGCTATCAAAGGAAAATGCTCGAGTTGAATAGAAATCTGGAATCTCTAACAAAGGTGCAAATGGAAAAGAACAGTTCCATTTACTAGCGTCGCATGACTATTGCAGTATTATCCTTTAGGGCATAAATGGCGCAGTGAATTCGAGAGTGTGACCTTGATGTTGAAGAGCGGATTTCGAGATACCTACAGCATACGAGAGACGTGAAAAGAAGACGCAGGGGAATGGAAGGGACAGGAAAGTTATCTGAGCATTTAATTTCTTTGTTCATCTAAGATGCCTATTAGCCTTGGCGACATTCTTTGTTGCAGAGTTATGCAACGAAGTTGCTCTCGAGCCTTTGTCTTCGCAACTTGCGCATGTGGCAGACAGACCCTCAGCATCCTTCGTACCTAGGTATCTCCATCCAACATACAGCGTTTCCTCTTGCGCTCTATTGCCTCCATAATCGAGTCGTGAGTCCGGGATTGTCGTACAATCGATAGTAGTCGTAAATTTCGAGTCGTGCATGGGTTTGGCCCTATTGGCTGTATTTGTGACTGGTATTTTGATGTCTCTGTGCTTCATACTTCCTCGAAGTGAAAAATTCAGGCTTCTCTCCCCTTGAGAATGTAATCTGACTTGACACATCTCGGACTCCAAAGATCGTCCTCATTTGACTGCCAGGGGTTGAACCCTCGGCTTGGACGCCGGCCAGTGCTGCCATTGTTGGGTGGGGATGGAAAATCTGCATACGGATATGGCCTGCCGTATCCAGGTCTACCATATGGAGGTCCGCCATATCCCGGTCGGTTGTTTGGTGGTCCTCGGCCAGGACCACCGCCGCCGCCATCTCTACGACGAGGAAATGGAATCAAAGGCCACATTGGGATGAAACAGCTTTCATCCCAGGCACACCTCTCTTCGCACCTGACCCACTCGCCCGCCCATCCAAGCCAGGCCATGAGCTCCTCGATGCCTGATGTCCATCGTGAAACTTCCGACTTCAGTTTGGTTGACATTTGTGACTCTGATGTGTTGTTGACTGGAATGTTGAAGTTTGATTCCCAAATACCTTCGACTGCAAGACCAATATCTACCAGAGCAGAGCAGATTCCACCTGTAGTCTCTTCGATCGCCCATTTCAACAACAGCTCCTCGGGGCCGAGGGAAACCCCTTCCTCCGGATCCAGCAAGCGAGTGTACTGAAAGCGACAGCGAGAGTAGGTTGCCTTAAACAGGCTCGAGTCCCTGACCCAGACATCCTCACTTGCGTCTTCATCGGGATACTCCAAGAAAGGTAGAAGAAATGCGTGTGTCTGATCGCGAACATCGACCATCCAGCCTCGAAGGAGAGTTTTATTGGTGACAGTAATATTCTCGAACTTCTCAAGAGCATGGAGAAAATTGAAGAGACTGCTTCCATAAGTCTGGACGATGTCATTCGTCATGGCGGTCCATTCAATACCACTGCAGTTGGCAGGAGAGTCGGACAAAAGATCCCTGAGAACTTTCTCTGAGTTCTGCCTCATCGTTGCTGCGTCGGATGGCGTGATATCTTGTAAATCGTGTAGCCTCCGTCTTCGAGTCAAAGCCTGTAAAGTCTTTCCTCTGATCCCAACTTCGCCTGGCCCAGCCCAAAGCCCCTCCTTTGTCAGATTCAGTGACTTTTGCTCTTCTTTTGCCCTTGGAATTGCCTGGCTTAGGAATTCGGGAGAATAGTAGGTCAGAAATCCACAACTTATAGGCTTCACATGCGTCTCACCACGTCCAGGTCCATCTCCGTTAGATCCATAGTGTTGTGTAGCACTCATATACCAGCTCCAAGCCTGACTAGGAAAGAACGGCTCTCTCAGCCATTCAGGCTTTCCACCAACTGGAGGTCGAGGAGGGTCTGATGGATCGGTAGCCTTGTCGGAGCGAGTAGGTGATGGTGGCAGAGGGTAATACGAAGTCGGATAGACGTCTTCCTGCCCTTTCACCACCACATTCGTATCCCTTTCCGAAAGTGGCAGAGGGCAATAAGAAGCCGATGAGACATTGTCCTGCTCCGTCACCATGACATTCGTCCCCCCTTCTGGTAGCAAAGGAGCCGTGATATTGAGATGCGAGATCAGACGAATAGATGGACTGCTGAAGTTGCACCATATCATCTCAAACCCAGCATTCATCCTCACAATGCCTTCGTATCCCCAACCAGGACCTCCAAGGTTCTGCTCGCGAAACCAGTCGCAAAGTCCAGCAGCTCGAGCATATTCATCGTACAATCCACGGAATCCATTGCCGGGCCTAGCTGGTCCACTGATGTTTCCCCATATCTGCAAGTTCTGCGAATCGAGCTGGCCACTTCCGAAGAGTGTCGCAGACTCGCCGTCGAAGTATATGCATTTAACTCGGCGTGTGGTTTGGTAGGTGAGCATATGTGAATTTCGAGACCCGCCCATTATTCCGTATGCCATGCCACTGCAGCAGGTTAGCAGAGATCATGTAACTCGGAGGAGGGACTCGCATGTCGAATGCAAACCATTCTGGACTTGGTGGGACATCACCGTCCATTCGTCCATGGTAGAGCTTCGTGAAGGGCGCTATTTCGCACGGTACGATACTGTGCCCGTTCGGAAAGAAGGTGTTGCTCCATTGCTGTAGCAGACCGTGGACGGATGCGAAGTAGTGTGGTGCTTCAGAGGAGAAGTTGAACCTCCATTGACTCGTACTCGAGGCTTCGTTAGAGGGGTCGAGGAGAGGTTGCTGCTGAGCAGTAGAAGCAGTTGACAGCGACAGAAAGACATGCCCAAGGGCGGCAAGAGACTTAGGTATCCTCATCTTGAGTATGATGAAGGTCGAGACTGCAAAAGCAGTCGAGGTTCATCGTCGCAACCATCATGTTTCGTTATCAAGGCTCGCGCTGCGAATAGATGCTGTGACGCGTCAGCGACGATAACAGAGCTCGAGGCCCTGCAGGATCGCTGCAGTGGAATCACGTGCCGTTGACCCCAGTACCTCTCATTACTGTTTCGCGCGCGCAGCTTCACTTCTTCTCTCCTCTCCAGACTCAACTCAACCACTTACAACCTTTTCGTCTCGTGTCACCTTGGCTAGTTGCCATACGACCCGGTGCTTGCGATGATTCTCGGAGCTGGAGCTCTGCGTGAAGACTTCCGAAGTAGATGCTGGATTCAGGTCTTGCAAATTTTCGTATGTTAATAAGTAGTGTCCACGCTCAGGAAGTTCACAACGAGATACACTGCAAATGTTTCCATGGCTGACATTTTATTTCCGTGGGCGCCTTCTACCAGCAACTCATAACTTTTCTCGTCGATACCTGGACTGCAAATCTCTCTCCAGCTGCTCTGTGCCAAATGTTTCGGTCGCACATCCCTCCGCCCATGTTCCAACTCCTGCAAGTGCTTCATCCTGCTGTTTTGCCTTGATTTGGGTTTCGTTTCGGCGATGGTTGCATGGCCTTTGGATGGCCTTCAGATGATTTTGTTGGTGTTGGAAATTGGAGCTAGATCGCCTTGTCAGTACTGCTTCACGGGCGGGAAAGGGAAGGAACCACCTTCTCGTGGCAATATCTCGCTTTATGTTTGAAGTCATCTTGGTTATTGTGTCTTTAATATGGTAGCAGGACACGTTCTGGATAGATGTCTACTCTTCGCGGTGTTTGAACGATTGTTTGAGAGCGACAACTCGGTATGATGGGCTCGCGAAAGATATCAAGATACTGAATTGGATGATCCTTTGACGTTATAATATCAAGCTACATATATACTAGCAGCTCCCAGGGGCCAGTTTTTCTGGAATCGTGCAGTGCCAAAGTAAGTACAGACCGACTCTACAGACAATCGCTACGCATTTCACTATATCTGACCATTTTGAGGATTTAGGAATTCAGACGATCATCAATAAAACATGTACACTGCCCAATCAATGTTCAACTTCTCTAAATCCTCGCTCATTGGACGGCACCATAATTAGGAATAGGAACGGGCACAGAATGATCTTCAGGTGCTCGTGGACCACTGCTCAGACATCCACTGCTCCATGACATCGCGAAGCCTCGCCGGGCCTGTTCCAAAATCCAAGATTCCTAATTGCGGTCTGCCTCGCGCCCCACCGAGCGGACTTGATAGCCTGCCACGCCTGCATACCTGCCGCCCGAATTCCTAAATATTTTGGCCGTGCACGATCGCGAGACGATTCCCATCCAGTCTGATGTAGTTTTCGAGATGGGCATTTTAGGCGTTTTAGCTGAACCCTGACTTTAGGAATCGTGGCGCTCCTGCCAATTGCATCCGACAAACTCAAACTGCAGCTATAGTGGGTCAGCTCAGATCGCCTATCGTAGCTTCCTGCATAAGGTTATATTATCTCGACTCCCTCAATCAGTTTCTTCTCTTCCACTTGCTCTTAATTTTTTGTCGACATCCGAACTATGCGACACTGATCTCAATCACTGGTACCAACGCTCCTAGCCTCCATTGTCGCGGATTTATTCATCGCAACATGACAGACAAATTGATCTACTGTTGCTGCTAAGGAGGCAGAGTCTCCGTGCTCCTCATGGAAATCAGATCCGAGATACGCCAGCCATTGCCGGACACCACCAGCTTCCTTGATAGTACCTGCAATATATCAGCTGCCGAATACAACGAAATGGATCCAGCATGCCGTGCAGGCTGTCCTTTCCCCCACTCGGGGCGAGGACAAGCACAGCAAACCCCGCCTAGTCGCAAGGCATTCCGTCTACAGGAAATCTCAGAAAGGTATTCTCCGTCGCTTGCTCACAAGGGACTCAGTGTTAATACTGTCTCAGTGGGACTGTACATAACCGTTTCCCGTTCGGAGATGGCATTTACCAAGAATTTCCCCCTGACTGCGTCGAATATCATATTGCCGACATATATTCTCCCCATTCCGCACGTCACTTCGTCTTCTCAGCTTTTCAAACAACGAGCGATATGACTATCGTAATACATTCCTCCGAATTATTGTCCGCCGTCAACGCAGCTCTGTGGAACTGCAGAGCGTACGATCTTGTCGGCTCTTTATTTACACGCTTTCTACTTTGGGATCGCCTCTACTACTTTAAGCAATATCTGGCTTCGGTGTCCAGGCATCCTTTCTTGCGTTCTAGTGACCATATCCTGGAAATGGAGCTTTTGGTTAAGGGATGCTTGGCCGGCATCAACCCCAACCGCGGCATCGGCCTGACAATCCTCTACGAGCAACAATACCGAGAATGCTTGGAAGAAGAACAGAATACAAGCTTCGATTCCGATGTCGACATCCTTGAGAACATGTTTGACGACTCGAGTTTGGAAGAATTGGGCACGGACCGGGACACATCTGTACCTCCTAGGCAGGACCAAGGGATGTTTTCTCAATCACGTAAGAGGTTTCAGAGTCAGGCTGTTTGTACCGATTCTCAACTAACAATGGTAGCTCAACCATGCTGCACCTCTCCAAGAATCGATTCGGCAATGCCTGTGAATGAAGCCAATGACAATTCTGCTTTTGAAGGTGGGATGGGGTCTGTTTGTAATGCTATCACAGTTGTATATTGCGCTCCCGGAATGCTTGATCAATACAGAGTTCGAACGCCGGAAGCATGGGCTGGCATGGTCAACGCTGCGAACGGTCTGACGACACAAAACCGCATCAACTGGGTTCAGTGGAAGTTCTGGTCTGTCCACAAGGAAATTCGCCAAATATATCGCCACCAACAGTGGGCTCAGCGGTATTTCTCAACCCCTATTGCCAATGAGCGGCGAGCTGCATGGTCAGCGGGAATCAAGGTGATGCGCAAGCTAGCCAAACGGGATGTGTCGTCTCATACAGTTGGCGAAATTGTCATGCTTCTGGCCGTGGTCAAGTGTATCTCCATTGTTAAGGATGTCGAGGACCCCATCACACCAAATCGAGAGTCAAAATTCAACGGAGACTTGGACCGGTGGCAGATGATTTTCGCGAGTGATGAAGCCAAACTTATGGACTTCCGACAAATCATCAAGTTGTTATGGAACATCGAACTTAAAGACTGGTCTGAAGTTCCTCCCGATACCGTCACGTCATCCGCATTCAAAGTGCTTGTCAAAGCTTTGGTGGCAGATGCAGCACCCTTTTTTAGGACAGCTACTCGAAGGGATCAGAAGGCCGTTAGTGTCTTCGCTAGCCAGGAGAGATGGTGGCTAGAGAGACAACAGTTCCTTAACCTTTCGCAAGAGTCGCCGAAACCCCCTCCTGAGCGGTCTAAACCCCCTTGGGCTGAGGCCCAAGACCTCTCTTCTCGGGAAGAAGCGGCACAGGAGTCTGATCTTCAATCAGCACCCACACACTGTCCTCCAACTCCTAACTCGTATCCATTAATACCATTACTCTTGGCTGGAGCAATTTTTGGCATTTTCCTTGCTTTCCTCATTGGTACGAAACCTACTAGTTGTTTCCCACCGCAAAACACTGACAACTCTAGGTCTCAAATATCTTCGCTCATACGCTAGCAGCAATCATGAGAGCCTCCCGTCTAACGAAAATTTCGGCTTCCTTTCGAATCTACAAACCCCTGTCATTCAGAGTGCTCTTCAACACGTTACCAGCGTTTTGAAAACAACGAATCTAGTCCCTCTTGGTACGATCATTCTTCTACGAACCGAGTCTGAACTCGCCATTACATCTCTCCGCATGACTTCATTGTCCGAACTCATCACATGGCTGAAAGAATATGTCTTGGTAAGAAATCAGATCATCTCAGAATTTTCAAGCTGATCTTCTCATAGCGACTTGGCCTTGATGAAGATACCTTGACCGGATTTCAATCCTACATCCAGGCTTTCAACGACAATTGGACCTCTACCTACGATGTTCAAGCCAACTATCGCCTGCTCGAAATTTATCTTGGCATCAAGGATTTTGCTAGCATTGTTCCACATACGCTCCTACGTACAGAGTCTCTAGAAGCTCGCGATTTGGACGACGTCAGGACGGAGCCAGCCACGGCGTCCACCGCAACGACGAATCTAAGCAACGGCTCCAATGTTTCGATATCCCCAGCCAGATCAACTGGCATGCAGCCTTCAGCGACCACTGTCTCAGATTGCAACTCATGGTAAGACGTTCCTGGATTCCATCAAGGCAGCTATTTTAACAAATTCTTCAAACAGTGGTTCCGATTCGCCTGCGTCGTCACTTACAAGTTCACTTTCTTCTACTACCAACGTTCAGAGGACGTCTAAGTTAGTAACGCAAAACTCTCCATCGCGCAGGATCTTCTGCACGGACTGCCAGAAATCCTTTTCGAACCTAGGAAACTTCAACAAACATCGGAAAGACAAACATCAGCTGCAGAAGGTCCGATATTTCTGTCGTGATGCTGGCTGTGGTAGGCATTTCTCGAGGCACGAATATCGGCAACGACATGAACGGGGCGAGCACGGGATGAGGATTGAGGGAAGATAAGATCATTATGCGAATCGAATTCTTTTTTCGTGCTCTTCCAATCTTATTGACAAATTCACCGCGAATTGGTGTTCTCGGGGAGCGCTCCCGAAGTGTGGATCCCGATTGTTGTTTGGTGACGAGTCAAACCAAAGCCCAAGTGGAGCGTGATCACAGCTCCCAAAGATCAGAGGATCAGATAAGATCTTTCAGGCCAATTTTCCCGAGCTTTGTCAGGATCAGTCGTCATTGTTAAGCTTCGTATCTCCACCGCCCCATTGTTTAAGCATGGTCTGACTTGCGATGTCCCGGATGTGAACTGGACCGCGCCTGGCACTTAACTCCGTCTTCATCGGCTTTTTCTCAAGGTGGATCTCGCAGATATTCCATAAACATGGCATGCCCCAGATACCAGGCCCTAAAGTATCTGGAATCACAGGGCATATTATATCTCACTATTTCCCTGCTCCATCTCCCACTTCTTCCACGCATTACCCCCTCGCAAGTTGACTTCATATGATCCCCCCAAACGTTTTGTCAAAATTTGGCATGAGGTACAGCAGATTTCAACCCAAACTATCGTTCGTTCAGCAAGTCGTTGCCTCGATGTCCCAACCTCGTCGTCACAATGCTTCTCTTGCTCCTCATCGACCTCATATCCTCGTCATTGGTGGCGCGTACGGAGGTCTCTCAACTATCGTCAACCTTCTGAACCTCAGCATAGGGAACAAGCAATTAGCTTCTCCTATCCAACCTCCCGAACTCAACATCAAGCATGATCCTCAGCCAGTCATCACACTCTTGGATGAGCGAGATGGACTTTGTAAGTCACACCCCTCCACCACCTGCCCCCTCATCCCCAAATCCTTTTTCAATATATCTGACACCCCGCAGTCCACACAATGGGCAGCCCCCTCGCCCACCTCTCCCCTACCTTCGCACACGAAGCTTGGCTCCCCTTCTCCCAGCTCAAGCTTCTCTCCCGCGGCGGAGTCAATATCCTCCAAGGCCGAGCTTTACACATCAACATGAGTTCCAATGTCGCTTTCTATCTAGACGCCAAATCCGGATCTCAGAGACAGATTGCGTATGATTATCTGGTTGTGGCGACGGGAACGAAGAGAGAGTTTCCGATTGTGCCGAGTGCGTTAGGAAAGAAGGTATACTTGGAGGATGTGGGAGTTTTCGTGGCGGAGTTGGAGAGGTGTGAGAGAGTTATGGTAGCTTCTCTCCCGCGGCGGAGTCAATATCCTCCAAGGCCGAGCTTTACACATCAACATGAGTTCCAATGTCGCTTTCTATCTAGACGCCAAATCCGGATCTCAGAGACAGATTGCGTATGATTATCTGGTTGTGGCGACGGGAACGAAGAGAGAGTTTCCGATTGTGCCGAGTGCGTTAGGAAAGAAGGTATACTTGGAGGATGTGGGAGTTTTCGTGGCGGAGTTGGAGAGGTGTGAGAGAGTTATGGTTTCTCAACAAACGACTAGTCAATGAAGCAAGGTTCGCGACAACAGGGGATAGTATCTCAGTGACACTTTCAGATGGCGAAGAGATCGTTTGTGGGAAAGCGATTTATACGACTTTCAAGCACCAAGCGAGGACGAAGTTCTTGCCTAGGGATGTGGTGGATGAGAATGGGTTTGTGAAAGTTAGGAATACGTGCGAGTGCCCTCTTTCCATGTCTCTCAACTTCGGCTGATAAAGACCAGGTTGCAATTTGCACACCCACATCACTCCTCCCTTTCGCACTTCGCAATCGGCGACATCGCGGCCTGGACTGGCATCAAACGCGCCGGAAACGCATTTATAATGGGTCAGTTTACTGCTACTAATATCTTAAAACTAATACTCCACGCTGAATCTCAACCCCAACCCAACTCCCCTCGGGAGGGAAAGGAGGGAGAAGTGGAGTTGGTGTGTTGTCCGGATATGGAGCCAATGATGGCGTTGAATATAGGGGATAACGTGGTTGTCTATCAGTTTGGACGGAGGGTGCAGTGGGGTGAGGAGTTGAAGGAACGGGTTGTGGGGAGGGGGTTGGGTATTGATGGTGAGTGAATGTTTGGTTTGAGATTATGATTGAATGGCTGACTTGTGGTAGTTTGTTCCGAGTATTTGTGTTTGAAGGATGCGGCGTGCTTTCTTTGAGGGAAGGAACGTTTGGAGGTTCGGTGAGGCGTGAAGAAGGAATGGAGGATGATTTTCGCTACATACCGCCGCAAATTTAGGCAAATTGATTGTTCAGTTGTCACTTAACTTCTGTGGCTCCGTATTGACGCCGAACTCTTATTGCTAAGTAAGGGCTAGAGAAACATCTCCATGATCACACCCTCTACCACGTGACAATTCCATTTCCCAAGAAGATTTGAGAAAAGTGCTTCTTTTCTCTTCCAATAAGACGACTATATATGCAAATATTTATCTGAAGCTAAAATGTTGTAGAAATAGGCTGAAAGTTTTTCAATCACGTGGAAATTGCGACATTTCATCCTCGAGCTGTGGTTGGCCGAGTGCAACATCGTGCAGTATAAACCAACTCTAACTCCTCCTATCGTCTTTCAACTTCCTCTCTTCTTTACCTTTCGTGATCTTGCTGGATACCTCGTTTTCTGTTCTTTCTTCCTCTTTCCGAGCGTATTGTTTCGATGCCCATGGTATCAACAAATTCGAGAGAAGTCCTCTACACCCTCAAAATCAGGCCACGGCCAACGGGCAAGGATGCGAAAGCTGAGAAAGCGACCACCAGGGCGATGTCGCCGATGCTCTCTCCCATAGCTCGATGGTCAGTTAATTGTTGGGCTTCCCACTTCGGCGAACACTTCCGCTGATGCCTCAATAGTGTGATGGAATCTCCGTATTTTTGAGAACTGCGCTGCTGCGGGGTTTGACTCGCCATTCAACGCAGTGATACCAGATTTTCACGAAAGGCTTTTCTCTCGTCGAACTTATGATTGGCGACAGTAAGCCGACTTCGCAGACTTTGTTATCGATGCATTCCCAAGCTTGGCTGCCCGACATCCGTCAAGTGTTGAGATGGGCAATACAGTACCAGGATTTTGTCGCGACCCGCCTTGGATTTCACGTCGACTACTCCGTCATCTCTCCGATTTGGAGGCAATATGAGGCGAGAAGAAAGCAGCGAGTTGGAAACTGGCGTCAAAGTCCGTTTTACGCAAGAGATTCCGTCGTGCCTCGAGCTGCGTGCCTCAAAAATCCAAATCGGATGTCGGGAACGTCCATACGGATGTCGAGCTGAGGCCTAGAATGTGGGTCGGCGACCGCTTCTCCTCAGCATCCAAATGTGCACACCAATCCCCATGAGCTCTTTGTCCTGGCTGCAGCCCAATGGACGAACCGGGTTTCTCAGTTGAGCAGCCGAGTTTCCGGTCTGCACGTCCAAGATAAGTGCTGGACGAGAGGCTTGGGTCAGGCCTTTCAACTCCAAAATCTCTCATCGTTCCATCATCCCACCATTGAATAAGTTGCTATTTTCCTCCCTTACGTTGTATATCGAGTTGCAAAAGATCCAATTATCCAAGTCTGCAGAACCACAGAGCTTCAATGGCAGTTGTACCATCTCTTCCAACACCTTCGTGCACAGAATCGCTACAGCCGCCACCTCCGTCACGCCAGACACGCCTGAAACAGTTTTTAGAAACACCCGTCAGAGATGATCTGTTCCTCGAATGCCAACTCCTCGTCCTCTCTTTCAGCATAGGGATCCAAGATGCAACATCATTCCCAGACTGTTCGTCCCTCTTCTGAGCCTCTCCAACCAACACTTCCTCTCAATAAAGACCTGACTAACAACCTCCAGACCACTGCTTCGCATCCAACCAAACCGGCAACACAGTCCTCTTTGCCGTCGGCGTCGCAAAACTCTCAACCATCTTCTCAATCCAAAACATCGGCATATCCCTCTCACTCTTCATCTTTGGTGTCTCGATCGCCGGTCAAATTGGCAACCTCGTGGGCCCCCGAAAACGATGGTGGCTGCTCCTCTCCTCCGTTCTCCAGACGTTGATGGTCTTCGCAGCCACTGCAATACAGTATACAGGGCCTAGTCCAGTACCAGATCATGGCTCCTCTGCTCTTGCCGTGCTGGCATTATTGGCTTTCTCATCAGGAGCACAAGTGGCGATGGCCCGAGGGCTCAAGATCACCGAAATCACGACTGCGATGGCGACTGCTGCTTATGTGGATATCTTTATCGATGAAGCGATATTTCAGCGACAAAACAGGAAGAGAAATCGCAGGATGGCGTTCTTGCTTGTCTTGTTTGCTGGGAGTTTTGCGGGAGCATTCATGTATAAGGCGAAAGGAAGTGCTTTTGCTTTGCTGATTAGTGCCGTGGGGAAGTTGATCGTGGCCGTGAGTTTTGTGTGGAATGGGGAGTTGAAGGAGGAGGAGGAGGTTGAGAAGGCGGTTTTGCAATTGCAGCTGTCACGTGAAGTAGGAAGGGTGAGGAGTTATTTCAAGGAGTAGGGTGGCAGGGAATCGGACATGTGGTGGATATATGAGAACAGTCTCGGTAAGAGATCTTAGGGTGGTTCTTTGGGTCTGGATTGGCTTTGATTGAAGTTCGTGGTCAAGTGACTGAGACTGGTAGGGACTTTTGGGCTTTGGCATTGTTCTAGAGATACATAAGATAGATTTAAATTCTACGATTTTCCGCTTTGCTTTCTACGCATTCATCTCCTTCTCCTCCTCTTTCCCCGCCTCGTCCTGTTCCTTCTTTCCTACATTACCTGCCCCCTCCCCCTTCTTTGCCCAGCTCGGCCAAGGACAGCCCCTCGCATGTAACTCATCCGTTCCCAACTCCGTCGACATCACAACAACAAACCAATGCTTACTAGCACTTATGCTCACAATCTTAAAGCACCCATTTTCGACATGTCTCGCCACCTGTAATAGCACGTCTTCGACTGATCCGTTGCTTCCTATCCTGAGGGTTCGGAAGTCGGAGCTAGCGTTCATGTTGTGGTAGGTTATGTCAAGGTTGTTGACTATCTGGTATTTTGGATGGTTGGGATCCATTCTGAGGGGTTGGGGTGGTGATGTTGGGGAATGGTGTGCAAGTAGTTTAGAGGACATTTCTTTTTGTGAGGGATGAGAGGATATCTTAAGTTTGTCAGGAGAACAGGAGGATACTTGATTAAGCAATGATTTTACTGGCTCATCTGGAGTTTCTTTGAATTCTAAAAAAAATGAAAATGAACAGAAATTGTAGCGCAAGTATAGAGAAACTCTGAGATAGGCACGGGAGTACTGTTAACTAGTTAGGTGGCAAGCGCAGGCAGCGTGGCGAAACTCGCCAGTCTTGGCATTATTCTGCACTTAGCACATCGAAGTGATTACCCTCCTCTTTACTTCTAGAATGGAGATTCACGTTCTAAATAGCAAATCGCATACTTGAGATTCTATCCGAGGTGGGAAAGGGGTGGTGGGTCTGCGACCCGCGAGTCTCGAAATGAAAGAGAACACAATTCTTGGATGATCAGGATGAACGCACGAGAGCGCTACGTTAAACATTATGGGCAAATTTCTCTAGTACAATAATGAAATTTATGTTTTGAAGATGAAGTTTTGTTTGAATTGTTCCCCACGTGCTTCTTGCGAAACCCCCACTACTTCTGAGATCAACCAGCGTCCCCCCGCGATACTGCCTCCTAGATTATTGCATATTTCCATCCTCCACGTAGCATGCCTCCCCCTTAGATCGATTCCTAACAACTAGGTGGTCTCTTGCCTTTGCGTAGTGGGCCACATGGTGGCATAAATTTATTCGTTGATGATGATCTTGTATTTGAGCTTGCCAGTTTGGATGAGCTGAAGCTAGTTGTTTCTAACGATATCGCAGTATTAATTGACAGAAGCTCGCTGGTGGAGATCGCATAGCTAGTTGTGTATGGTGTGCTCGAAAACACGAGTTCTGAAGCTGGAGGTGGGACACTGGAAGTGCTAGGAGTCTGCGAGGAGATGGGACCGCTCGGGGAAGCCGTATGAAAGAGACTGGATTCAGGAAGGATTGACGACGTTGTTGCTTCGAAGGGGGTATAAATGATAGATGTGTCTAGGAGACCAGCCCAAGCTAAAGCCAAGGTAGACGATGGCATGATCAGTGTTAGAGTGGATGAAGTTATTGTGACTGTAGTCGAGATAATCAAACTAATAGTCAGCGTTGACGTAGTTGTAGAAGGGGAAATTCCTATCGTTGTTGTCGAAGTGACAGTCGTATCCACATTCGTCGGCGCGTTGGTAACATTGATCGTGGTTGTGCAAGCGTTATTCCAGATGACTGTGTTGGAAGGGCGGAATGTTTGAATGGCACATGGATACTCTATGATGGTGTATACTTAACATGTATCCATTTGCAGTTTTTGCCAATATAGGAGGTCGTAGAGACTGGACGCCGAGGCGGCAGAGATATATGAGATGAAATGAAGGAGACGCATGACGGGATAGAGACGGTGATTGATGATCGATCGAGAGATTGCGGATATAGGACTGAACAACAGAATAAGACTGAACAACAGAACAAAAGGGTGACCGAACTTAAACCTCGCCGGAGTGACTGTGAAAATTTGTTACTCTCGTCCTTGCGAAGAAAAATTCATCGCCTCTTATCGTGTGTTGGCAGATGGCGGGGTTAAGGAATGTGGTTAACCCAGCCCCAATTGCCAATGGAATTTTGATGGGGGAAAGAGACAAATGCCAGAAACACACAAACAGGCTCAATGACATAGTTTTAATGGTTAGCTATGAAATATCTGGATCTCAAGGAATGGAAGACGAAGAAGTGTCTGGGTTGAAGATGGCGATGGCTTGGTGCCGAAATGCCGAAAGATAGAGCTGACCGCTTCAGCCTGCAAAGGGTACACCGTCCAGGGTTACACAAAAAGACGGGAACTCTGTATGCACTCCAGAAATGCTCGTGAGATCAGTGGTCAATTCCAATTGGTGGCGCATGCATTGGAAATCGGATTGCTGCAGGCTGTCGAGAGGGGCGCCTTTAAGCGAATGAACATCCTCTCAAAAGACGCCTTGCAGGTTCAGCTTGCCCCAAGAAACTCCGTACCCATGTCAGCTGATAATTAATTAATACTTCGCTCTCGTATCCTCGGCCTCACGACGAAGATGCAAGATTCGGTGAGTGCGACTCAATCACAGCAGACATGGCTTTCATGGGGGCTTCCTGCACCTCGACTACCATTGACTGGAACTTCCCGTCTGAGCTTCTTGTACTCCGATCGAAGTGAGGCTCGATTGACAATTACTAATTGAACCTTTCAGCACCTTGATCTTGGTGGGTCAAAAGGTCTCCCATGGCCCGCTTCTTTCTGGTTGCATCGTGAAACATTGTTTTATCTGGCCTATGTCTCATTGCGAAACAATCACAATCATTTCAGAAGGATATGGCCACTACCGACTCGGATCAAACTCCTACAGAGATTCTTTGGCGCTTCAAAGAATCTCGTGCCCAATCAGTGTCTTCACAGCGACAAAGCCAGCCGTATTGCGGATTTGGATTAGATGCACCAATCATTGACTTCTATGAGAATGGATACATTACTGAATTTGCACCCTTGAGCGATGTCCTCCAACAAGGACCCGAGAGAGTGATGTCTGCGGCTTTCGATAGAACGATGAAACAATTGAAGGAGCAGTTTCCAGACGCATCTCCTTATCTTGGGAACCGAGGTCGTCGAAGGATGAGATGGGTGCACATCCCCGCCAACAATATGGAGTGGGTTGAGGTAGGGCCTCTTATCCAACCGTCAAATGTACGGCATATCTAACATTGCATAAGCGTGTGATCAAGTGTGTGTGGAGGTCAAAAAAGCTGGAGAAGGCCCGCGCCGATACTAGCTCCAAGACCAAAACGCGAAGCGAAGACAAGAAGACCAAGGATGATGCCAGAGATGGCTCAGACGATGCAGTATCAGGAGAAGTCGATGACATGGCGAATGTTGACAGCGACTATCCTTTGTGTTTGCGACCTGAGTATTGGCGGGATCAGCAACGTGGGTGCATTGAGGTCAGTCGACTTCCCTTGAGCTACATTTCCCCTTTTGGCACTTTTCAAGAGTTCTACTCGCTGCAATACCAGTAGCAGATATTTGACTCCCGAGTAACTCCCGATATGTCTAAAAGAAGTATACTGACGCAAGGATGTCGGGTAAACAGCATTGTGCCAGCCACCCCCTCTACGCGAGGCATATGGTCCCATTCTTTACACCGGTACCAAGCAGTACGTTCAATGTTTACAGGCTCGCTCCATATTCATCTGTGAGACTACGGAGAGCTGATTGATACAGGTGTCGAGAGTGCTACAACTTCCAAGCTTGAGCCCAAACAAGAGATAAAGACGAAGAAGTCAGCGCGGGCTGGTAACAAGTCTCCACAGAACATCCCAACAGAGAAATCCAACATGGTGCTCTTCGTAAGCTTCGTCGTTACAATGGAACATGTTTTCAATGTTGGCTGATACTCCAATAGATGCCGTACATCCACTGGGCAACTAGCGGTAACCTCATGACCGAAAGGAACACGTTGATCAGAAGTCTAGCGAAAGCGTTCAAAGCCAAAGATTACCATCGCCCGGATTACGAGGAGGTTGACAAAATGAAAATTCCTCCGAAGCTCAAGATGATGAAAGCCTTCCTCTTTCCCGAAAACGATCGTTGTTTGCACATCCGAAGGACATTGGACCAATTCTACTACAGCACCCTGCCCCAAGCTTTGGCAGACGAGAGGACTATTGACCAGGTCGTCTATCGATTTGCGACGAAGCAGCAACAGAAATACCGCGAAGAAAAAGCAAGGGGTGCGAAGAGGAAGACACCGAAGACTACAGAAACAGAGAGTGGCAAGACTTCTTTCGACGACAGGAACTCCCTCAAGAGTCGGACAATTCAGGTTGCCACAAAAGAGATCCACGAGCAGCAGGAAGGGGACGAAGAGCTCGACGAACCCGACTGGGATCCTCCGAAAGTCATGATGGTGAATCAATTATGGATGTGGGTCATCGATGGGGGTAAGTTGAATTGTTGCTGTCACACAACAGAACTAATTCCAACTATAGACACCGTCGTGACGAGCTTTCCAGCGAAGCTGAAATCAGATCTTGATTACTTCAAGGAGAGAACCGAAGAGAAGCCTCTGGACGGGAAGGACGCATCTGACTACACTCAAGGTGACAAGATATACGACTCTACAGACATCTGGAGAGCAGTCTTCAGAGAGTTCAGATTGAACACGGAGTATGGGAAAAGAAGTCAGAAGTCGGCACTTGATCTGGCGTGGACCATCGCCGATCAGGCGGCGGGGGTCTTTCACAAGCGGAACCTCCATCCTCACCTTCAGTTCATCGAGATGTTTGACATGGAAATTAATGAGATCGTAAGTCACCAGACTCCTGTTCGAAGATATCCTAGTGTCTTCACGAGAACGACTGATCTGACTGCTGACCTGTCGATGCATGTAGGCTTTCAAACAAGCAGAAGCATTCAACACTTTTACCACGAACGTTCAATTAGCCCATACTGCCAATGAGGCAAGCATGTAAGAGTTGATTTACAAGCACCAATGCTGACTTCAAGGTTATAGCTTGGGAAAGTTCTCTCGTCTCTTGACTTTTTCCAGAAAGAGTTGTTCTCGATTAAGCATGTAAGTTCTGAATCTTCCAGATCTGTACAAGCTATCGACTGAATGACTTTTACAGATCCCGGGCTGGCAAGAAAAATTCAATAAACTTGGAGTCTACTTCAGAAGGAAATTGGAGGTATGATTTCCATTGTCCCCGGTGCCCTTGAGGTTTGGATGCAAGGCTGATCAGCGCGAAAGTACATTGCAAACTGTACTGAGCACAACCTCGACTCAGACGGCTGCAATCGGGCACCAGGGAGGCGTATGTATGTTCCACTGATGCATGAAGACGAAAGCACCAATCAGAAACAGACATTTGTGAGTTCCCGTCCTCTCCTTCAGTCGTCTTCAATCCAGTGCACTAACATGACCCCAGCCTGAAGAGTTGGGCTACGAGTACCATCAATTTGCAGAACTCCTTGAAAATTCTCACTCGGTTTGTTACCAATGATGCCTAGGATCTCAATGAAATGCCTTTCTGACTTCTTGTAGCTCAAGGTCATCATCGACAATCTCGACGCCGCAAACGCAGACCTCGATACTTCTATGGCAGCCATTGACTCCTCTATACCAGCTTTAGATACGACTGATGACGAGATCGAATCTGCAAACGCTCATCTCGATCAAGCAAAACAGACACTCGAAGAAGCAGGCGAAAGCTTGAAAATGAGATTAGTCAAGCTGCTCAACGCAAAGGAACATCTCGAACACGCCATTTCGAGCCTCGATACAGCCAAGGACAATTTGTCAGTTGATACAATCAGTGTCATTGGCGATAACCTAGACTTCGCCCAGTCTCATATCGACTTTGCGAAGTATGAGCTCAATTACGATATAATGCCTTTTCTGGAGTTGTTGTTCACACGGCTCGAGGCAAGAGTCGAGGAGGCTTCAACAACAGCCTGTCTCAACACAGACTTCGACGCCTTCATTCAAACTGCCAAGAAGTCACTCGACGCCTATACTGACATGATCATGGACGATCTTTTCGACATCAGAACAGAAGCAAGTCTAGTCAGAGAAATCAAAGACATTCTCGATGAACTCAACATCATTCAAACAATCAAAAGACAGCAGGAATCTGTCATCGAGCCTTTTAGAGTCCAGATGTTCCAAGCTGTCTCGAAGAACAAGCAAAGAGATTTCTATGATTGCACCCGACTCGGCAACCATGTGGGCGAGCTTCGCCGAACAGCTGAGAGTACTTACGCTGCTCTTCGGGATCTGCTAGACCTGAAGCAAAAAGAAGCCAGTGCAATTGAAGCTCGATCAGCAAGCAAGGACGCCAAAGCATCCGCAGCGCAAGCTGAAGCGTCGACATCACTCTCTGCCGAGACAGTGAGGCAAGGATGGAGTATCATGGTCTTCACGATCGTGACAATCGTCTTCGTATGAAATCAGCTCCACGTCAACGTAGAGGCAAACACGCTAACAACTCGCAGCTTCCACTTTCGTTCTTCACCAGTCTCTTCGGAATGAATGTGAGCTGACTTCTCACGATGACTCCTTCCCAGAACACGCTGTGGCTAACACATACAAAAGGCAAAGGAAATCCTAGCCGGCAACTTCACCCTGGGATACTTCTCCGCGATAATGTGGCCCATCTCCTTCGTCGTGATCTGTTTCTCCCTCGGCCTAGCCCTCAACATCGAGTTCAGACTCCTGACCCATCTAACGATAAGGAACATCTTGTACTACACGGGAATGACTAAGCTTTGGACAATGCGATTCTTCATGGGTGGTGCTATTGAGAAGATCATGAAAGCGGTTGAGAGGGAGAAGGCGAGACGAGCGACTAGCTCTGCGCATAAGAAGTGGGAGGCTGGGATGTAAATGTCTGTCTGCGCTTGCAAGATATGGGTACGTACCGTTGTCTAGGATCTGGAGTTGGTGGATTAGGCGTTGTTGGATCAAGTTCTCCTGTAACGAAATAATGAAGGAATGATAATGAAATGATTACCCAAGTGTGCAAGTGTGTTCCCAACTCCTTCGCTCACAACCCAAACTCCAACTCCCCTTGTTGTACACTTCTCAACACCTCCTCATCAACCCCTACTGATTCCTATAAAAGTCCGTCCCTCGATGCCCAGCGTCTGTTGGGTGTTCATACAACAAATCCTTCTCACCCCCATACCCACTCCCAGCATACATCCCCTCCCCTTGCGGAGGAATATACGCCGCACCCGCTTGCAACATCAGTGGCCTCGGCATTCCCACCCTCTCTCCTCCACCCATGCCCATACCCTCACCACTCTGAACCATAGGTCTAGCCTCCTCATCCCCATCCACCCCTGTCTCCCTCAACTGTGTACCCTGTCTCGCCTTCCTCTTCTTCCGTCGATCGTACCAGACAGCGAAGACGATTAGGATGAGGAGGATGGCGCCGCCAACTGCTGCTCCGACTATCTTGCCGAGCTTGGAGGTGGGGTGTTTTTTCGCGTTGGATTCTGTGACGGCGGTGCCGGCAACGGCGCCGAGAACGCCGGGGTTGACCGCTGCGTAGTGGAGGGCGCGGAGGGCGAGAGTCATGATGGCAGGTGAGATATTGTCGGTTTCGAAGTACTTGAATCGGGCCGGGGAGGGACTCGACGACTGTATCTTCGTTGATTGATACGCGGCGAAGACTCGATGTCGATGTCGATGTCGTGAGGTCGAGATGCAAGGACCTTTTGTTGAGAACTTGAAGTGTCCACCGACAGTCTTGAAGTCAAACTTGAGCAGCGAACACAAGCTTTCTAATATTCTCAACCATCTCACTGTACACGGCCGCCAGGATCAATAAATAGATCCCACTTGCGCCGTGCCTTACAGTTGATCAGTAAGCTCGGCCATGTCCAGCCATTGACAGTTTTTCCAACATTCCCACTTCGGGTCAACGACTCGAATGAAAAGCATTAGCCAAGGCTAATTTTAGATGATTATGTCAGAACCGTAAACTTGGGACTGCTCTGATTGGCTTCGTTGAGAGCTGATTGTGCCTGGGGTAGGAGCGGCCGACGTGAGGCTGAGGCTTATTTTGCGGATGTCTCTTGGCCGAGTGGAATGCTTAGCGAGCATTGTCCAGAAATGGGAAATGTCATTCCAATCGCTAGCAATCGGTTGTGCTGAGCAAATGAAATGAAGATAAAGGGACAGGTGCTGGCTGAAACACCAACGGAAAGCTCTCTAGCACGTGCGGGTAGTGGCTAGCCAAGATCCAGTTCGCTACCGAAGGAGCAGCTCAACTACTCGCTGTATTCCGGCTCTTCGATATCTCTGCTTTCCGCAGCTAAGAGATTTGAAAATTGATAAACTCATTGCTATCGCCTCGACCAACAAAGGAAATTCAAGCCAAGCGAGATCACAAAATGAGAAACTAAAAGGTTGGGATCGCGGTACTAATCGACCAGGCTCAAAGCAGAACTGTTCCACCGAAACATTCAAGCACAACGACTCGCACTACTCGGAGCTAACATTTCAACTTCATATCCAGCTTCATTAGAACGCCATGCTGACATATATTCCAATCATAGCTCCCGATCCCTCCCAATCCACCTCACCGACACAAGCGAAGACGTCGCAAGAGCAGGAAGTGAGCATGCGCGGCGGAGACCGTGGAGGATGTTGCCCTGGACGGTTATGCTTCATCATCCCGTGCCCTCTCCCTTGTGATTTGTTCCACCGAAACATTCAAGCACAACGACTCGCACTACTCGGAGCTAACATTTCAACTTCATATCCAGCTTCATTAGAACGCCATGCTGACATATATTCCAATCATAGCTCCCGATCCCTCCCAATCCACCTCACCGACACAAGCGAAGACGTCGCAAGAGCAGGAAGTGAGCATGCGCGGCGGAGACCGTGGAGGATGTTGCCCTGGACGGTTATGCTTCATCATCCCGTGCCCTCTCCCTTGTGATTTTTTCCATGACAAGTAATTGCGAGACTTCCTTCGACCTATAATTGGTGAAACCGTTCCGAAAGACTTGGGTTTGGCTTCTTGCGTGTGTATCTTCTCCTCTGATGTGCTCGAGACGGTGCATATGCCAGCTATCTGTCACACAGACTTGACTAGGTTGAGGGGGCCTAAGAGCGAAGCCAGCAAAGCCCAACCTAACAGCTACTCTCGCATGAACATGGACGACATTTGTCAAGAGCAAAATCCATTTAGCAAGACAGAGCTGCTCCCCAAGCCAATGGCAGATCAGTAGAGATGTAAAGCTACGCCAATGCATAGACCGATGAACACGTCGATGTTTGTAGCCTGGATCCGAGCGGACCCGTGAACGAAGGTTAGATATGAGGGGCTATTTTATACGGGCTACTCCACACTTCTTCTATTTCTAAGAAATGGGACCAGATTCCAGAATATGTAGGACATGATCTTTGTGTATATCTATTTCCTTTGACATCGATATTAACTCCCTGTCTTGGAGAGCAGTATCACTTGGATACTCGAATATCAATACCTCCTTCTAACTTATCACAGCCAAGCAGGTAGGTTGTTGCTACAAACGACCCCGAAGTCTTCAACCAGAGCCACCTTAAACGTGAAGGGGGCGGTATGAAACAAGATTCTAATCGTGATATTTTTGCTGCTCCTTCTTTCTGTTTCGATCTTTGAGGAAATTCCACAGTTGTCTGTAAAGATGAAAGTCAAAAGACTGACAAGGACAGATTCCCTAAAAGCAGCAACTTCTTGTATTAGCAGAATGATTGTGGTTTTGAGACTTGATCAAACCTCTTAGGCAATAGGCAGACGAGATCTTTATTCGCACCAGCCGGCACAAATGTGATCCCATACCATCCCCCTACAAAGGTCCTTCTAGCCACTCTTGAGACCAGATTACCGTCTATCAAGAAAGGAATTATGCTGTGAAGCTGGGCAATGTAAGAGTGAACCGGAGCGGAGTCCGTGGTATATCGTGAATTATGGCTACCGTTTCCAAGACGGGAGGAAGATGTGGTACCGATGAGGACAGAATTGCACGCCGAGTGGGAGTGCAACCTGGAATTGGTGTTATTCCGCCGATCTTGTTCGAGATACCCACCCTTCTAACCTATTCCAAAATCCCCTTCTCTTTGATTCCCTTTCAATAAACCACATGAGCGGAAACAGTTTATTTGCTTTTTTCCCAAATCGTCCAACGATTATTCCTTGAGGTTCTCCTTTGACTAGGTAGATTGCAAGACACTCCGTCCTCTATACATTTCTAACCTATTTACCGACCCTACCAAATTCGGTGTGTCTTCTGCTCATTGGGTTTCTTAACCCACTTCCCGCCGTCTCCCAGTCTTCCTTCTGTGGATCGACCTCTAGTTTTGGCGTAATCATTAAATGTCGCATTTCTCAGTTGAGTTGACGGAAATAGTTATAACTTCGATACTCCAAAGCCTCCCATTGAAGTATCCTTGACCCCAATATACTCCTTGCCTATACCCTCAACCTCTGCAACACCAGTCAATGCCATTGTCTTCGTAAGCTCCCTCTCCAAAATATGAATCACACTCTCCACCCCCTCCTGCCCCTTATACCCCAAACCCCACAGTACCGGTCTCCCCAACAACACAAAATCCGCCCCCATCGCCAACGCCTCGAGAACATCCGCACCATGTCTAACTCCTCCATCAAAGATAACCGGGATACTATTCCTCTTCCCTCTTTCAGACACATTGGTAGCGAGCGCTGAATGAATAGCAGGCAAAGCCTCAAGTGTCGAACACACCTCATCAAGCTGTCTCCCCCCATGGTTAGAAACGACAATCGCGTCCGCCCCATGCTCCACCGCTAACAGAGCATCTTCGGGTGTCATGATCCCTTTGAGAATTATTTTCATCTTTGGAGCTGTGAGTCGAAGAAATGGGATGGTGGTGGACCATGTTAGACTATTGCTGTGGGTACTGCCACCCGCCTGCTCGAGGACGGTGTCAGCTTCTTCCCGGTACGGGCGTCCATGAGAAGTCGGTTTGCTGTTGGTTTGCGCTCAGTTTGAGAGGAGTGGGGTGGTGGGGAGAGGTTAGAGAGATGGAGGCCAGGTGGGAGGACGAGGGGGGTCTTGCGTTCGTTGATGCGGTTTCGGAGCACGGGGGTGTCTACTGTTAGGACGAGGGCTTCATAGCCAGCAGCTAGAGTTACCAATCTTAGGACAAGACTTACAGAACAGAAATATAGATAATTGGTTGGGCATACCTTCCGCCCGTTTGATCAAGGGAACACTTTCTCTGGGTCTTTCGTGACATAGAGCTGCATCCAGAAATCAGGATCAAACCCACCAATTGAGCTCTGCTTGCAAGACATAACACTTTCCAAGCTCGTAGTTGACTGCGAGGACAGTGTCAAATTGACGCCGAGTTTCGCCGCTGCTCTCGCAACATCCATTTACCCTTCACCACCTGCAAGTTTCTGCATCGCGCTTGGTGCGAGGCCGAACGGGACAGGATAATTGCGGCCAAAAAGAGTGGTGCTGGTGTCGATGGAAGACACATCTTGCATTACTCTGGGGAGGATTTTGAGGCTAAGAAAGGTCAATTAGGTGTGAGGAAGCTTATGGATGGGGACCGCACGCTTTGAAGGCTGCTTCATTCTCGTGCAACACAGTCTGGCTATCCGCTCCGCACTCGTAGTAATCCCACACCTCCTTTTTTTATGCGAGTCTTAGCGATTGCCGCAACTTCAGCAACTGTGATAGGATCACTTGGTATTGGTGCGTGAGATGCAGGTTTCTCGGTGTCGTCCTTCCCACTCATGCTTACAAAGTTGTACCGAACGAACGTCTTTACTCGAGTCTTGTCCTAAGAGCGTTATCCGCTGACGCAATACCAAGATATAAATGCTGTGTCAAGAAACTCTGCAGAGTTGTCTTGATCACAGTCGTATTCTTGAGTCACTTATCGTCATGCCGGGCCGTTGCCGTGAACCTTCGCTTAATCAAACCTGGACAGGAGATGGTAAGAAGCCACTCTCCTTAGTAGCTTTTCAGTCTTCGAAGTCGACTAACCTGATCGAGACCCTTCCTTCGTGGTAGCTGATATACAAGGTGGAGAATGCGTCACGATAAGGGTCTGCTAGTCGACTTTCTCACAGAACGGACATACCCCAATGTTGCCGGCTCAGGGCAACTAAGCGAGATCTGCCCCGCACTTGCAACCCCACTTTCCTCTTTCACTACTAGTATCGAGGATGAGGAGTAGACGCAGAGCCGCCTTTGCCCACTTCCATCCCTTCTCTCTCGTATGCTTCTATCCTCAATCTCAGACGATAGACGAAAATGAGTGGTTGGGCCAACGACGAGTTCATGAGCAACTGGGACAAGACCTACGTCTCGACCAATCTCAAGGATGGAGCTAAAGCCTACGACGCAGCACTCTTCAAAGATCTTCACAGCGAGCTGAGCAGTAACGAGGAATTACAGAAGTTGAGTTCAGAGATTCTTGTAAGTCTTTCTATATCTAAATAAATGCTGGTTGGGGTTTAGTGACTAAAACACATCTAAGGTCGTAGCAAGCTGTGCACTCGGTCGCGCCGACCTAGTAGGGAAGTGGTTCGACGACCAGACTAAAAGCTCCAGCGCAGAGGAATCGCGAAAACTCTTCGTGAGACTGCGAGAGAGTATCATGTGCGTGTATCCCTTTCTCGGCGTACCGGCGTGCATGCCAGCCTGCTACGGGATGATCGGGGTTCTCGAGCGGAAAGGACAAGCGTATGGCGACACGACGAGACTACGGAAACCGTTCATGGATGAGGAGGATGTGGAGAAGGGACGCAAACTCAGAGCTACTATCTACTCATCTGCCGGGAACTCGGGGATATTCGCTCTGATGGATAAGTACTTTCCAGATCTTTGTAAGTTCCTCTTTACCTTTGGATGAGAAGGGATTCGTAACCGAGAGTGCTGATGATTGTGAAAGATGGCGCATCTACTGCAATTACTTGGGGATATCTCATATCAAAGGCTAATGAGGAGATCTTTGAGATGAAGGAATCTCATCTTCTTGTGTTGACGACTATTTGTGGACTCGGGGCTACGAGACAGATGGGAAGCCATATAAAGGCCACTATTGGCATCGGAAACACGGTAGCAAATGTCAAGACTTTGATCTCGGTGGTATCCCGGCTTGCAATTTGGGCCGAGAAGCCTTTCAAGGTACCGGATGTGGATGCGTTGGCTGAACAAGTCAGGCAGGCTGCTAAAGTTTAACCATCAAGCAGAGCTTCAATGTCATCACGAATAAAACATGGATTACGGAAACGTGGATTTTGAAGATTGCAGATAATGTGGCAAGTAACAGATCATGACTTTAATGCCATATTGATCATGATTGTTTTTGGTTCCGTGAATGCTTCAAGTGCAGCCCGCCCATTCTCTCTCCCCACACCACTTTGCTTCGCTCCTCCGACCGGAGTATTGAGCATCTTCAACGTGATGCAATTTATCCCCACCAGCCCCGACTCAACATCGCTCGCCATTCTCAGCGCCCTCGTAATGTCGTTCGTGAAGATGCCAGCCATTAGTCCATACTCGAGAGCGTTCGCCTTTTCTAGGGCTTCCTCTTCCGTCTTGAAAGAATTGAGAATCGATACAGGACCAAAGATCTCATTAGTATAAATCTCCGCACCGGGTTCGACGTTGGTGAAAACGGTAGGTGTAACGAAGTAGCCCACGCTTCCCCCTTGTTTGGTGCCTCCGGTCAACAACGTCCCTTGTTTCTCTTGTATGCCGCGTTCAATAAAGCCAGTAACTCTATCAAACTGGAGTTTATCCACTAATGGTCCCAATAACATACCTTCCTCCTCCGGGTCGCCCATGGTATTCGCTCGTTCCTCTAGTTTCTCTTTGTACGCCGCTGAAAATTTGTCGAAGATTCCCTCTTGGACGTACAACCTCGTCGTTGCCATGCATATCTGACCACTATTTCCAACAAGGCCGTTGACACACCACGTAAGAGCATTCTCCAGATCACAATCATCAAATACGATAGCCGGAGACTTGCCCCCAAGTTCCAGATGAACACGCTTCAAATTTGACTTCGCCGCCGCTTCCTGGACCTTTTTACCCGTGGGGATGCTTCCCGTAAAACTGATCTTCCGAATCCGCATATGGCTCGACAACAAGGCACCCGTCGAACCATCACCAGAAAGGATTTGGAACACGCCTGGTGGAAATCCCGCTTCCTTGATCAGATTCCCAACCGCCAGCGCCGCAAAAGGCGTCTTCTCAGACGGCTTGAGAATAAAGCAGTTTCCCGTCGCCAAAGCCGGCGCAGCCTTCTCCCCAATCATGATGATGGCCGCATTCCACGGGATGATGGCAGCCGTAACCCCCAACGGCTCATTCCTCGTAATCTGCATGATGCCCTCATCCGTCGGCACGGCCTCGCCGTGAAACTTGTCGATCCAGCCAGCATTATACACAAAAGTGTCGGCGCAGATGTCGATTTCGAACCCGCCGAATCCCGCCCATGGGGCCCCGTGCGTGAGGCGGTTCAGCTGCGTTAACAGCTTTGCGTCCCTCCGGATCAGGGCTGCGAACTTTAGGAGCATGTCGCGGCGCTGGGAATTGGAGAGTTTCTTCCATGCTGGCAGTGCTTTTTCGGCGGCGAGGACGGCGGCTTCGACGTCTGCTGGGCCGGCGAGCGGCACTTGGTCGCTGACGAGCGTGGCGTCTTTGGGATTGTGTACGGTTAGAAATTGGCCGGATTGAGAGTCGACGTACTCGTTGTTGATGAAGAGCTTCAGAGGGAGGTTTGTGACGGAGAAGTCGAATTCGCTTGGCTCCGTGACGGCCATTTTGAGAGTGTCGGTTGCCTGAGACGTGGACGGAGGAGTTCCAGTTCGTATTGAGTCCACTGCACTGCAAGCGTTTGTGAATTGAGGGCAGGGCGGCCTGGCGATTGCTTGTTCTACGTGACACTTCCAACTTCCCCAGTGGAAGCCCCTTCAACCCCACTGTTCGGCTGTACCCCAATATGAGAATAGCAGTGGGGCCGATCCGGGAAACACTCATTCCCCACCACCGCACAGAATCACCACTAAACCAGGTCACGCCCATTGAAATGATTAAATAATTGCGTTCAAGCTATCTTAAACTTGGGTTTTGTAGGCTTTTTTGTTTTCAATTTAGAACTGAAAAGGAGTACAGTGTGCATTGGAAAAGGACCTCCATGGATGAAAATAACCTCTTCGCATCAAACCAGCAAAGGTTCTTATTATTATCAGAGAGAGCAAGCATTTACATACAAAGAGGGTATCCAGTTTAGCTGCATGCACGAATATGAACCACCCAAAATCTCCAGCCACCATCCTCTGACATCCTACCTACACTCATTCACAAGCCTAACTTGAGCTTTGCAGAATTTACAATCCCAGCCGCCTTGCCACCTAGAACTGATGATATTTGCTATTCTTCGTTAATCTCCTCAGGTCCTTGCCCCAAATCATAAGTCCAATCATGCCAACCAGTGGAAGTGCAATCGCAAGTCCGATCACCAGACCAGTTGCGGGAATGAACCCATCACGCACGATCCAGTCGTTGATGTAGTAAGTCATTCCAAACTAAATCAGATAATCATCAGCGCAGAGCGAGAAGATAATTGGATCGGGAGTACTTACGCCAAAGGTGTTCTTGACAACAGTCGAAGTAACCATGATCTGGCCACTGATCGGCTTGTAGCAATCGATAGCATACTGGAGGCAAATATTAGTTTATTGATGCAGATTGAGGAACATGACAGAACTCACCGTGATTGCAACCGTGGGAAGAGATACAGTGAGGAAGCCGAAGAAACCGAAGCCGACGATGATGATGGCTTCCCAAGGCCACTTGTCTTGACCTCCAATACCAAGAGCCTACAGTACAGTGTCAGCTATCTCATCGAGCAAGGGGGTCAAGTTGGGTTTTCAACTTACAAGCAAGCCAATCAAAGAAATAGCCAGGAACGGAATCAGGGCAGGCAACCTCATCTCGGGCTCAAAGACACCGTGATTCTTCTTCGTAGCCCGCAGCGCCACCCAATCGCAGAATGGGCCGCAAACAAGCAGCGCGATCACACATCCAACCGCGGGCGCAAAGTTCGCGAACCCAATGTTAGCAGAAGAGAAATTGTACGGCGGGTTCGACAGGATGGGAGACTCGAACAACACAAGCAGGAGAAAGGCATTCGCAGCACCGGCCATGGTCCACGCGGCCCAGCAAACAATTGGGTAGAAGAAGATCTCGACGGGCGTCCAGAGGTGGATCCAGACTTCGCTCAGGGCTTTACGATCGATGCCTTGGATGATATTGAATTGCTTTCGGCTGGGTTTGCCGTGCTCGAGGGACTCGTCGGTGACGAATACGTTTTGGTTTTCGACTTCTGCTGTAGCTTGGGGTGACTTTTCATTGTCTGACGCTTCCTGGGAGGCTTCTTGTGCTAGTGTTGGAGGTTGGTCTCGGTTGAAGCGTGTCTCGGGGAAGGCGACGATTAAGCCGAGTAGGTTGATGGCTTGTGCGATAACGCAGACCCAGAAGAACCATCGCCAGGAAACCTTTGTGTTGTTAGATTCGGCGTCTGTTGGTAGCGGTTGGGTTGCTAGACTTACTCTGGCAGCGATGTTTCCAGCAATGATTGGGCCGATCATGAGTCCGATGAAGAAGGCATAGCTTGGGCTTATGTTAGACTATTCCACGCCTTGCATGTATGGATTTGAAGAGGGATTTACAAATAAATGCCGATGTATTTACCCCTTTGATGCAAGAAATACATATCAGCGACCACGAGAGGAAGCATGCTCTCGTTTGCTCCAGTACCAAACCCGTTGATAAGCCTGGCCGCCATGAAAGACCAGTAAGACCCAGCAGCAGCCATCCAGATGTCTGTTGCCAATGTGATGATGCAGCACACGATCATTGTCGGTCGTCTCCCAAAGATGTGCGCACATGGAATAATGACAAAGTTGGTATAGCCCAGAGCAATGACCATGACTCCTGTCTAAAGCGCGTTAGACATTTTTTTGTGTTCAAAAAAGGCATCGAGCACATACAAGGAGTGCGACTTGAGTAGCATTCTTGTTCCACTGCGCCTCGAATATTGGGGACAATGGGGCAATGCACTGAGAAGGCATGATGCTCAACGCTACAAAAACGCATTGATTGACCATGATTATGGTCTTCCATTTTGGACTCCAATTCTGCCATTTTCGTCAGTTCTCAAGCACTGTTTGAGGTTTGAGGTTTGTAGTTTTTGGGTTCCACAAACCAATGGATCGTCCGGCGAGCTTGAGGGCTGAGGCACTAAAACAGTGCTGTTCGCAACGTTGTGGGCATGAATACGGTGAAGGTTGCCGACATCCTCTAGCAACTCGGTGCCAGGAAGCATCTCAACATGCAAGTCCCGTTCTGTAGTAAGACGAGCTTGCTGCTCTGCGTTCAGTACCGACGACATGTTGTGTACGTCGAGATTTGATCAGGCCAAAGATAGAAAATCAAGTCAACTTTGCATATCGAAATATGGGGAAATCATACGACTGAAGAGCAAGAAAGCTATATATGGATGATATTGGTGACTTCAAAAGTTGCTACCATTTCCCAGGAGCGCGGCGTCCAGTCTGAAAACAATACTGTGGCGCGAAATCCGGGGTAGGCCTCTCGCACGACTCCGCATTCATTGGCCCCTGGGGTGCATCTGCGGGGTACACGACATTCTAGCATCGGATATACCCCATTTTGCCCGACAGCTCTCACGTGTCATTCATTTTGAGGCCGAAGGAGTTTGGGAGAGTTTCTTTCCATTGTATCTGGTTCCCTGGAAGGGAGGTGGTGGCATACTGCTTGCTTAGCTTTCAAGCTGCTCATGTATACTATCCCACTCCCGATACAAAGCCTCGAGCTTGCATTGGAGGCCCCTCGCCAGTCGCCACAGGCGGGGTCCCCGGCCAAAAGCCTCGATACCAGTTTCCAAGACCGCCCGTGGTCTGTCAATCGAAGCCACAGTCCCATCTGCTGCAGTCAATTGCGGATCGCCTACCCTATGCAGCAAATAATGCGATAAGTTCGGACTGAAAAAAGGGAGTGTGTCTAAGGCTACAGAGGGTCCGGAAGAGCGGTGGTCCTGCCCCTTCTGCTTGAGCAAATATTTTCGAGTGATGCTGTAAACCCACATGACCAAGGTAGATCGATACACTGCGATGCTCCACCAAGGTGGCCGCAATTTCACATCCGTATCCCGGACGAGCCGTAAAATCTGACCGCAGTAGACAAGGAGTTCAGGTGCATGCTTTTTTATCTCTTCTTGGATGCTGGAGGCCAATACTCCAATCACCTCCACGTCCGCCTTTCGCGCGAAGTTTTCGACCGCTTTAAAGGGGCAGAGGAGATTGATGCCGATCAGATGATACTGAATGATCGCCGCACGCGCAGCTGCTAACAGTCGGGCACCTTGTATGTCAAGAGTCTGAAATTCTGCCAGCCAGCGACGCGTTAGGTTGTGAATTTCTTCAAAGGTTTGAGAAGATGATGATCGAAGCCTGCTGCCAGTATTTCGAGAGCGCTTCGATTGGGCGTTGAGACTCGCTGTGATTTGGCAGTAGTTTGAGACCATCGAATGAAGCGGGTGGAGAAGCAGACGCAAATCCATCACATTCAGGTCGCGACCAAATTCTTGGAGCCTGTCTTCGACAAATAGTGAGAACAGTTCGTGCAAAGAGAAGTGAGAGTCGTCGTTTGGGCTACGCTGCGTTTTGTCGAAAGCTGCTTTCCAAGCTTGGGCATCTGGTGCCATCCAAAGTTTTTCATCTGCCGGCAATTCAACTTCGAGTTCTGATATTAATAGAATTGCGGGAGTGTCGTAGAAGAGGCTGATTTCTTGATCGGCGATAACCCAGCTGTAGCAGAGCCTGCAATTGTGGGGGTCAGAAATCGTTCACTATCCCAGTTTCTTCGCACAATGACCTACCTAGACATTATTTCATGATCCGTCCACGCCTTCCAGTAATCTTCCAATTGGTCGTCGCTCTCAAAATGGTGTCTCCCACCCAAGGGATACAATTTCTGCGTCCGAGAGTGTCGAAAGTAGCCAGCGTTCCTCATTACCTGTACGAAACGTCAGTCAGTTGTCAAATCAAATCCAAAGAAAGAAAAGTAAAATGACAAGTATGAGCGAAAATATGTCTTGTTGAAGAAATAATCGGCCCATCCTTGAGCAACAGTGGGATTTGCAAGGTTGCGTCTCTCCGGCATTCAAAGGAACAGCTAGAATTCGCGGACATCTCCAGACCATGAGGAACAACATAATTCGAGATGGCCACTCACCGCAAGATAAAGATGTCGATGAGTATTGCCAGTATCCATTTGCGACTTTCGTCCACTGTATGATGTAAGACATGTGAAAATCAAGGCACAGTGTAGTGCCAAGGTGTCCTGTTTGGTGACCCCTCCGCCATCGGTCATCTTTCTGAGGGAATGTCGGCAGACTTCCGTAAGCTCATAAGAGAATTGGCGAGCCCTTGGAGCAGGATCCAACATTGACCCGAAAGCAATCATGAGAAATAACAACAGCGTGGCCTCCCGTTCCCTACTTCGGCTCGCCAACTTGTTAGGATTCAAAGACAAAGCCGGTATCATCGGAGTGAATGGCTCAAAGGTGGTGAGAAAAATATCCAGGTACTTTTGTAATGACGTCTTCGGTGGTAGGAGGAGAAAGCGATCGGATGAATGTGTGGCAGCTCCTGGCTTTTCCAGGAGTTCGGACAATTTCTGTGCTTCTTGTGATTCCATTCCCGTTCGTAGAAACTGTTGGATTGCTATCAGCATCCAATCCCGCGTCTCGTCTGTTAAATCAACGTTCTCGATCCGCTCGTGTGGTTCGAAACAGGAATCTCTGTAACGCTCCACAGCATGGCTCCAGGTGGTAAAGTCTTGACATCCCTGACGAGTTTGGTGTTCTACAGGGCTGGAATAAGCTGTTGTCGTATCAGAAGGGTTTGTGCATTGGCCTAATGCCCACCTGCCCAGCTCTTCATCGTCAAGTGAGAGGTCCGAAGGTATTTGAATATCTTGAGGGCTCCAATCCTTTGGCTCTGTGCTGGACCTTCCAGGGACGTCATTTTGAGCTCCGTTCAGATCTGGCAACGAAGCGTTCAACCCGACAGGGGGCGCGGGTGGAGGCGGTTGGAAACAGTCCCCCATGATAGAATTCAGCGCCGAAAGTCTTGTCTCCCATGTGCTTTCCTCGACATTGAAAGAGAACAGCCATTCATTATTCAGGCTAGACTCAACCCCAATATACCCATGGAACTCGTCAAACGAACCCAAGTCAGAATTTGGGAATGAATTTGTCTCCGCACTATTTGAGTTAGGGGCGGCTACAATGTCGGGATACTGCAACGCAGTTGGGTTCGAATTCAGACTTTGCCAATCGAGTTGCGGGAGCCGAGAAACGCCCCAATATCGTTCGTTAATCTGAACGGAATGAGTCGGCGGCACGGGCTTTGGAGGGACGAAGTTCGGGAAGATTGTTGACGGAAGATTATTGCGATCTGCTGCATGATCCGCCATTTGTTTACTGGCAGAATTGGCTGTTGGGATTTGAGATGACATCTGCTGAGGTTGAGGAGAAACTCCGATATTAAAAAATCCAGGTTCCTCGTCAGGCACACAAATGGTAGTTGACTTGTCCTGTGGTGGTATATTCCTGCCAAGATCAAGGGTTTCGACTTCTCCAACCTCCTCATCAGGATCCTGGCCGGGAACCATTTTTAGATCAGGGACGGGGTCATCTGCAAGAGTACTCATCTCCTGGGGTGGCCGTTTCTTGGTGCGAGGAGTGCATGTCAAGCCCTTGGACTGGCAGCGCCCGCATGGGTTTTGATGATCGCATTTGGTTTTTATCTTCGCGCAAGCAGCGCAAGCCATTGAAGCTCGTTGACCGTCCAACGGCTGTGCATGCAATTCTTCGCCATTTTGAAGCGATTCGGCAATAGCGTTCTCGTACGCCTCTACCTCGGACTGCGTATGTGTTCTGTAATGCTTCCGGACGAGGTCCCTGCTGATGATTAACTACATGCATATACCTACGTCCTGGTCACCTACCGGCGCGTAAATGAAATATGGCAAATCGCACACTTGAACGGGCGAACTTTGGTATCTAGAAGATGAAGCACGCGTCAGTGGCAAAGAAAATCTCGAGGGCGGGGGGTGGAAGGCCAGCTTACGAGTGAGGACGTGCCGCTGGAGATGCTCATGCCGATTGAAGAAGCGGCCACAGTAGGCACAAAACACCATTCTCCAGGCATCTAACTTGCGTGTATAGTAGCCTTACCGACTTTAGATACGAGGATGATGGAAGGACGGGTCTTTCATTCAGATCATGAAGGAATGCGCATGAGGTCGAAACTTGAAGGTCTGTCGACTGTCGAATTGACGCGTCCAAGCAAAGATGTCATGGACGTTGAGGTCGAGTTCGAGTACCCTGTCATGTGCCCCTACCCCGCACTAACCTTAACCAGTGCTTATTACAGCGGTATGCGAAACTAATACCAAAACGCGATTTTGGCCCAATAATATATATCGATATTTAATATACCCTTATATTGTTTAATCTTCATTATTTTAAATTATAAGATATAATTTTTCAATTTCCAAGTTTATTTTAAAATTTTCTTAATAAATTTTTTTTAATTATTAAATATTTAAAATAATATTTAACGATTTTAAATAATTTATAATTAAAATAATCTTATTTAACTAATAAAGTACTAAAATCGCGTTTTAGTACTAGTTTTACATATTATTATAATTATAGCCAATGTGATTAACCCCCTTTCTTTATTTGACCCTCGCCTTTATTCACTTGAGCAAAGTCAGATCTCTTCCAACTCAACAGGTTCAAATTTCAAGCTTTGCTATTAGAGTAGCACAAGAAGCGAAATCGAGATCATTATTGATTTATTCGAGAATTTAGCGATGCCAACAATCATTGACATTTTTAGCAATTCCAAACTAATATCCTGCCAGTAGACCTCCGTCTCGAGCGTCGCGCACTTAACTAGTATCAACCACCCATCTCAGCATGGCTCGTTGCTAGGTGTGACCTAACGTTCGCATGCTCGAGCCTTTTCAATAAGCCAACATCTCCAGGAGCAGGCGGCCTCTTTATTATTTGCATTCCAGCTGCTTTCGAAGGTCCGGGGTGGGCGTCTCGTTCCCCACATTAATGGGGTAAAGCCGAAAAGTGGATTTGCAAACCACCTTCGTGTGGGCGGACGCCGCCATAATGCCTGGAGCACTGGGGTATGCCACCCTAACCGGCAGTATGCAGTGACACAAGCTCTAGATGAGATGACTTCGTGCTATGAACGAGGGAAACCAGCGTTTAGAACATTTTTCCCTGTCAATCAAAAGTATCCAGTTGTGAAGCTGATTCTATCCCAGCACCTCGTTTGTTCGAAACCTAGCAGAGAGACAGCATTCCCTTTCTGTTTGACAAATTCTCTTGCAGATGAATCACATCACCAATATGGTCCAATTTACAGGTCCTAATTCTATCTTCGCATATGTTCTGAGACTGTTGCTTGGATTTTTTAAAAATGCAAAGATGGATGGGAAAGAACCAGATCTCACTGTGAGGGACGAAGTAACTGTCCTCATTATAGGAGGCGGTCCAACAGGGCTCTTGAGTGCTGCGCTTTTAAGTCGGCTCGGGAGTAAGTGAATGGCAGACCGAACATCGAATGCTCCGGGCGAGCATGAACTAACAATTCTCAATAGTCAAGTCCCTAATCATTGAGCGACACAAAACTCGGTTGACAGCTCCAAAAGCCCATGCCATCGGTCCACGATCCTTCGACATACTCCGCCAATTTGGTTTCGATATTCCCCGAATACGGAGAGAGGGCACGCCAAGAGAATCTGGCAGATGGGTACATTTTGTCACAACACTAGCTGGAGAGAAGCTGGGAGAGTTGCCGTATGAACGGATGGATGTCGGCGTTCTTAACGATACACCAGAAATGTTCCACAATGTGCCACAGCCTGTCATTGAGGAAATACTTGCCGAAACCCTCACAGGTTCAGTTGAGATTCGGAAGAACCACGGTTTTGTCTCATGTACGGAAGACAAGGATGGCGTCCGATGCATTGTTGAGGATCGTTCTACAGGCGAACTGTACCAAATCAAATCGAGATTTGCCATCGCATGTGATGGAGCCAAAAGCAAAGTCCGACAGTGCTTGGGGATCGAAAGCGACGGCGAAAACGCAGATGTGGCATTGATGACTATCGAAATTGATGCAGATATCCGGCCGATGGTTAAGGACAAGATGGCGATTCTCTACTGGATTATCAATCCCGAAGCTCACGGAACGATAATCGGATACGATCTTTCCAAGAAGCAGGTCTTGACTTGCAACTTCAACGAAAAAACCCATCCCGTGGAGACCTGGGATGAAGCTCTCTGCCGCAAGATAGTTGACTCGGCATTTGGAACAGAGGTTCCTTACAGCATCAAAAGCTTTCGTCCTTGGATCATGAGACGTCAAGTTGCTAAGACCTATCGAAAGGGAAACATTTTCCTCGCCGGCGACGCGGCACACTCGTTTCCGCCCAGCGCTGGCATTGGTCTCAATTCTGCATTTGGCGATGTCCACAACCTCTGTTGGAAGATCGCTGCAGTCTCTGACGGATGGGCCAGCGAGGACCTTTTATCGACTTACGACTCGGAACGGCGGCGAATTGCCGAGATCAACTCAATACAGAGCGTGAAAAATGGGCAAAAGATCTACGGTCTGATCAAAGACTTATCTTTCTCCGACACAACTCCCGAAAAAGGTTGGGAATCGTTGCGGAAAACTCTGGAAAATGCCACGGAGAGACAGACGATGCTGAAGAGAATTCAAGAACGCTCGGAAAATTTTGACAATGTGAGTGCCTGACCAGCTACTCCGCTTTTTGAAAGGTGTTGACAACCGTCCTAGCTTGAACTTCACATTGGCTATGTGTATGGTTCTCAAGAAATCCCTGCAAATCCATCGGCGTATCGTCCCAAATACATAAAAGGGGCGAGGCTCCCGCATCTTTGGATCCGCCCGATCACACCAGAGATTCGCGAGACAATTCTGCCGGTAGACTTGCAACACATCTATGAATTTTCATCAACTGAAAAACAGCTGCGGCAGTACTCGACATTAGATCTCTGCCGCCGTGATTCCTTCACACTGGTAGTCAATTCGAGTACGGCTCGATCAGAGAGAGTCTCCAAGTTGCTTGAGCTTCTTGGAAGTGACAGGCAAGGAAAGACAGCTGTGCCAGTTCGTGTTGCTATATTGGGTGTTGATTTTGATATCGTGTTCAAGGATCAAGCTACGGAGTGGATTGAGAGGTTTGGGTTGGGCGAAGGACAGTCAGGCGGCGTTTTGGTGCGTCCTGATCAGCATATAGTGTCGGTGCTAAATGACAACGTCTCGGCGCAACAACTGGTCTCGGAAATATATCAAGCTGCAGAGTGGGAAACAAAACAGTAGCAAGTGGTATTTACTGTAAAATGCATGTCGTTCAATCCATTTCACCCCTTGTCCCGAGCTCGCTTGCTATCTAACTAAATTTCATTCAAAACACTGCAGAAACTAATGAAACCCCCTTTTTAGGTTTTTATATTACATGAATCCAATTAAAGCGTGTATTTTGTTGTATTGGGATTGGAAAAAGTGAATTCAAAGCACGCGCAAAAGTAAAAAAAATTGAAGTGTTGCGAATCGGGCGTTGCAGCGAGAGAGGGAAGCCTATACGGGCAATATGCTAGAGTAACAACATAAACACCAGGATTAGGATTTAAAATATGTATAGTTTATAGATCTTTGTGTTTCTCCTGATATTGTCTTAGTAGTTCTTTGCCATAGTCATTTCCATTCGGGGTCCTGATAAGTGTATGAATGTGGAACGGACGAGGTTCCTTGTTCGTAAGAAACACACCCGAGTGATGGTCAAACTCGAGCATAGTGACAGGAGAGTGTATCTTGTAATAAAAGACATCTTCCACCCCCCACCCCCCAATCCAACAGAAGTACGTCTCACTCCAATATTTCTCAATTTCAACAATCTTTTGTCTCAACGAATCTTCCGGCAAAAACTCAAGAGTCAATCGCACAATCTTCCGTACAGTTTGTTGAACGTCAGATGGAAATTCGGATACCAGAACCCCTTCATAAGGAATTACTCGATTATCCTGGAATGCACCGCCGAGATGTCTTTGGTCTGCTCGATGAAATCGCCATTCAGGCATTGCTTCAGCTTTGAGACTGTCGTAAATCTGGACCTTCGCCTGAATAGAAGGCTCTAAAGCTGCCATGACTTCCATTCCTGCTGCCTCTTGAGCCTCAAACAAGCACAATCCTTTGTCTGGCCCATCATCCACGACATTGGGTTCAGCGCCCATGAACACGGGGGAAATGACCTGTTGTGACGCCAGAACAAAACAGTTGAGACATAAGTGGTGCCCAGTCAATTGCCATCCCCAAGGAGCAGCCGTAGATGGTTTCCCAAAAATAGAAATATTGTAGGATTTCGCGTTCAGCACTCCGGGAGCCTCGACAATGCTGCCGAGGAAATGGTTGACTTTCATACATCCAGCAACTTTTGCATAGCCTGATGGCGATAGACTGGCTTTCAAAAGTTCATGTACGGCTTCCACAAACTCGTTCGAGGTTTCTTCCAATCTCAACCCATGTCTAAAGACGTAGAGCTCGGGGTTCGCCCAAGCTCGCCATTCTTTTGCGTCGATATCATGCTGAATCGCAGCCAGCTGATCTGATGATAACTGGGTAAGCATGTTCTCAGCTGCTGCAACCATTGAGTGTGTTGTGGCTGAAGGTTTTGTTGAAGGCTCAAATAGCTTGAAGAGGTCCTCGCGTTTTGTCCCATCAGTGGTGATCCCTTTGAACGGCTGGTTCAGTTTCTCTCGCCATTGAGCTGTCCAGTTGCCTACGAATGGGTCGGCGGCAAGACGATCTTGGAGCCACTCATAGGTATTGGCTCCCGCCAGAAACTTTTTGGAGAATCTCGGGTAGGTTTCGTCGGGAATGAACTGTCGATATGGTGAAAGCGCTTCGCTGCTGGCGTCACTCATCATGAGATCGGTTGAGAGTTGAAATTCACGACAGCCGGGTCGTTGTTGATGATGGTGAATATACAGGTAAGATGTAATTCAACCATGAAGATGGTCTCCCAATATTGTCCTCTTTAGACTATTGACAATGGATGTCTTGGAAGCGTTCCGGGGTCACGGGATCCGCCAGAATGTGTCAGTGAGCAACAACCCTTGGTCTCTCCATGGCCGGATCGTGCTCAATCGACGACCCCCATTCTTCAATGCCAACGGCTTACCCCAAAGGCCCAGTTTTTCATTTGCCGTAACAGACTTTGTCTTGTGGAGTCCTGATCGTCGGGATTTTCGTCGGCTTTACCCCAATATCCTGGTCCCTTTAAGCGAATCGGTGGCGGGGGCGACTAGCGAGAAAGGGGGGAGGTGGAGCCGAAGCCGAAGTCTTTCACATTTTGGATTCCAACATATTCGTGGCAATCGCGTAATAGTTGAGCAGCAATAGGACTCTTTGATCACGAGGGAAATAGAGCCTTGAAGCACGCTAGGTTCTCCGGAAATATCCACGCGGGGTAGCCTCCGGATACACGTTGCCATAATATATCGCATCTTGAGAGAGCAATACCTTGATTTACAGCCCATTTAAAACACCATCGGATACACCAAGATGCATTTTGAACGTCTTATTCGGTTTATTGATGAAAATGGGGATCGCCACTTTGGCGAGCCATTGGTCTCCTCTCCAGAAGAGTTGCAAGAGCGTTTAAACAAAGGAGTCTTGAAAGCCCGCGCGTTGCAAGGGCTGGAAGGAGGAAGATGGCTGAACTTCGAGGCTGCGCGTCCGAAAGATCCTGAGGAACTTCTGTCAGTCAAACAGCTTATTGGTCCTTTGGATCCAGAGTACATCCCGATCATTCGCTGCATCGGTCTGAACTACATAAAGCATAGTAAGGCAATACCTTACATCTGTTTCAGTAGTCTTCGACGGCTTCAGACTGACGTAAATTTAAAATAGTTGAGGAAGGTGGACGCAAACCGCCACCATACCCCTCGGTCTTCATCAAGCCATCAGCATCAACAGCCGGGTGGAATGACGATATTCCTATTCCTACGCTCGCCCAGAATGCTCAACTTGATTATGAAGGAGAACTGGTATGATTGTCTTTTTCAAGATAGGACTTACTAGCTAATAAACATCGAACTTACAGGCAATCGTGATTGGAAAGGATGCAAAAGACATCACTGCTGAGAATGCTTTGGAATACATCGCGGGTTACACCACGGCGAACGACATCTCAGTGCGCAAATGGCAACGAGACCCAGCGTTTGCCGGAGTAGTTCCGCAGTGGTGTTTCTCCAAGGGCTTCGATGCGTTCTGCCCCCTAGGACCTATGATCGTCTCTCCCAAGGTCAGAATCAAGATCTAATAGACTGAGAAAGATATCTAATCCTGAACAGCTGCTTGGTGCCGCCGACAACCTTCCTCTCAAGACGCTTGTAAATGGCGAGGTAAGGCAGGACTCAAATACTTCTGATCTCCTGTTTGGCGTTCGCAAGATTGTTAGTTTCTGCAGTCAAGGAACTACTTTGCAAAGAGGTTCTATAATTTTGACCGGCACACCTTCGGGGGTCGCAATGGGTATGGCAATTCCTAAATGGTTACAACATGGTGATGTGGTTGAGGTGTCGATTGGGGGTATTGGAAGTATTAAGAACAGGATAGTGTTTCAATGAGCAATATTGCGGAGAAGCGCTAGATTCTAGTAAATAAGAGAAAGGAAATCTATGGCGAGTTTTATCTGAGCTTCAGTGAGTTCTTAGTCCTACACCTGTTCTATAGGTTACTATTGCTACTAGGCTAGGACTTGAATCCTAGAAGTCTTTTTGTCACTTGGTAGGTATTAAAGAGCTTCCGAAAGACCTTGGAAAGATGGTTTAAAGACTTATAACTTTTTATAGAAATGCTTCCCTATTCAACCATTCAATAGACATTCTTGTATTGCAGAGCCTCCTCAAGCTTCTCCATCTTCACTTGCAGTACCTTGATCGCGGTCAAAGGCTGAGCCCTAGGTCGTAAAGAGCCTTGAGGATAGGCCAAGACATCCAGAATCGTCTTCTTCACCTGCTCGGGGAATGATAGCTCAGAAGTTGTTTTATGGTCATCGCTGCTGCGGTAGTAGACCACGAGAGTTTTGAGGTTGACCAGTTCTCGAACGATCTCTACCAGGCTTACATCCCAAGGCCGTTCACCTACTTGTAATGAAGGCGCACCTCGACTTGCCCATGATTTGTTCGCTACAAATGCAATGTTGTGAACCTTGGTGTATTCGTCCGGGGATTGAAAGGTGTGTTTCAAGATACGTACCAATATCATATCTCGCTCCCAATCAATCCAAGCTCTCCTCTGGTTTGCTCCCGATTCCTCGAATGTTTCATCGAATGCCTTGCTGCGGGATCGGTGCGAGCCAGCAAATCCAAGCTGATATCGACCCAAAGCTATCTGCCTGCTTTCGCTGCAGACGTATAAGGCCGCTGGTCCTCTTGGGGTCTTCATGATGTATTTTTCAAGGTTGCCTCTCCGTGATGCGAATGGATCAACGGCGTCCGGGTCATCTTTGACAGAGTCTTCTATCACTCGCCGAAAATAAGGTAAGGCCCAGAAAGGTGTTGGACTCAAGTCGGGATGCACGCCTTCGATGACGGTGAATGTCACAACGTTGGCACATGTGGGTATTGGACGCTCACCCCAAGCGAAAACCTTCCACGTTGGGTATGAACGGTTGAAGTGACGTCTGGTGAATGTTCTCTGCTCGTAGGCAGTCAAAATTCGGGGTTCAAGGCTGGCTTCCCATATCTTCCGTTGCAACTCAAGAGGAAGTCTTGGGAAAAGATGGAATGTTCGTTGTGGTAGCGCGACGGTTTCGTTTGCTGAAGTGTTCGTTGATGAAGACATCGCTGCCGAATGGAAGATTGTGTCCGAAAGTTCGCGAGCTGTTTGCGTAGTCGAAGCTGAAGGTCGTGCAATTGTTGTCAGAAGGATTGTTTGACGAAGTGGGAGCATTTGTTGGTTGTTGGTTGTTGGTTTTGGAGCGGAAGCTGCGGTGTAATTATGATGCATTCGAGGGTTTCGTGAGGTCGAGTTGATGTCGGGGAAAGGATGAACCAAGTAACTTGCAGTGCAGCATGTTTGCCCTGTTTGTATCTCTTGTAGCTGGACTTGTATCACCCTTCTCCTTCAATTTCTTTGTGGCCTCGTGGATAGCTCGTGACACGATCGTGATGTTGCTGCTGGTCCCCAGCCTTGGCAAAATGCTGGAAGGCTGACGCCGAATGATTTGACAGCTTCAGCGGGCATCAAGCGGTGAGATCCTTCCATGCATCACCAACCTCTCCAGGACCGGAGGGTTTTCAAGACACCATCACCGTCCACTCTCCACGCATAACTCAAATAAAAGTTGCAAAACACAATGATCCGATGAACAATTCATGCAAAACAGCCGCAATTCAAAATCATTGCGAAATTCGTTCATCCTGAAGCAAAAATAGGTTATTTTGAAACTGTCGAACCACCCTGTTGGAACAGCAGGCTGTCCCACCATTGGTCAAAGCTTGTCTGAGCCACCGACATGGGAGCTCCACGGCGCAGCTGCAGGAGGTACATGAAGGCACCGACCTCCACATTTTGGGCGTGTTGTCAGACTTCTGTTCTTGCTCCTTGAATTGCTGTGTTTGTGTCGTCTGAAAAGTTGGGATAATTGCGAAGAGAAGAGAAAAGGGGCCAATCCGAGACTACGAGAATAGCGCAAGGCTGGAAAGACGAGGCTGAACGGAAAGGGAAAACATGGCGAGTCACCACCAAAGAACGAGTTCAGTACCCCACGTACGAC
>FJOG01000038.1:179395-199244 GCA_900073065.1 Phialocephala subalpina
TCACACACCCTCTTCCTCCTCTGCCATTATCCGATATCCATATCCCTCCTCCACCACGGTTATCGATCACGACGCAAATACCCTATCGCGATGATCCCTCCGAGGAAGATGAAGAGGAGCTTCTATCCGCACGATCGCCTTCCCAACCTCCTCGTTATGAACCGATGTACGATTACCTCCGCTCTCGAGCTGCTTCTTTAAATCTGCAAGTTCCGCCAAACACCTCGTTGAGCTTGAATCTGCCGACATCGACAGAAGAGCCATACCGAGACGAACCATTCGTAATCACGATTGTGGATGAAGTGGTGGAGGGAGAATTACCACCGCCGAGTTATAATGAATTGTATCGACAGAATGAGATTGAAATGGAGACGTTGATGCGGGAGTTTGAGATTGATGGGACGCCGGCAGAGCAGACGGAGGAGATTTGTAAATGGGTTGTTGCGATGCTTTTAGTTGCCTTGACGGTGGCTTGTGTTGGGACGGTATGTGTTCTGTTCTTGGATGAAATACGTGGGTGGATGAGTGCTAATTTGTGTACAGGCGTTCAATTGGGGAAGACCGAGTTGCCATTGGCCGAATAAAGGGACGTGGAATTGTTGATATACCCTGGGCATAGAAATGAAAGGCGTTTGGAATATTGGAGTTTTGGGATTGGAAGGCAGGGTGGGAGCGATGTGACTTCGAGGTTATTGGATTGGAAACGGATATCAGAAAGAAGACTTGGAAAAGCCATATATGTTGTACATACGAGAATTCCACACATTTGGCTCCAGTTCTTTCCATTCTCCCCTCACGTCCCGAACTTTGGAGGGCAGAGGAAGTGTGGGCTCAAGAGCTGAGTTCGAGAGAGCGGAGAAGTACGACTTCAAGATACGACTTTGGACAGAAGAAGGCACCACAGCAAAAGAGGGAAAAAAAAATCCGAAGTGGCCAAAGGGAGGGTTGAAGAAGACGAGGAAGAAGAAAGCAGAAACATTTGAGAGAAGAGAGTACGCGAACAGGAAGTGACATTTGGGAGGAGGCAACGTAGAAGCTGAACCTGAGTGTGTAGGGGGAAGGAAAGAATCGGGATCGAACTGCCTCCGCTTTCAGATGAGATGAAACCAAAACGACTCTCTAGTACCTTCTGATCATGATAAAGTACAATTCCTTTTCCTTTCATCCAACGCCGTCTAACAAACTCCATATAGTACATCCAGCCTAGCCCACCTCTCAATACGCCAATCCTTCAAAATCCTTCCACATCAACACCGACCATTCTCGAAATGGAGTTACGCAACTTCATCCTGACCCGAGTGGTTGTTCTTTCTCTCAATTCCACCCAAAGTCTGATCCGCCGCTCTGTGTCGAACTCCAATGTCGCCCAACTGGATATCCACTACCACCACGTCGGCATCATTGGAAGATCCTGTCGACGTTGTGCTTGAAGGGTCGTTCATTGAAGGTAGCGTACCGTCAACGGCTTCCAAGGTTTCGTCCTCGAGACCGAGGGTTGTTTGAATGATGTCGCTGAAATGCTCCATGAAGAGTTCGCGGCGGCTTGGGGCGGAGAGGACGTGATCTTGAGTTGTTCTTGGCAGATCGGCAGATTGGGGACGGCGTGTTCGGACATGATGTGTGGGAAGAAGGACGCCGATGAGTTCTTCTGTGAAAGGGGGTTAGGTCGAGTGAAGGGAGTTGGAGGAGGGGCAGACATACCATCAAATTGTCGTGCAGGGCGACGATACTTCTTCCAGATGAAAGCGATACTCACGACAATCATGATGACTCGGTAGACGACCGTAGCTATGGCAGCGGGTGTCCAGACAGATTGCAGATCTGCTTGGTCCGACATTGTCAAGGAGGCTGCTGTGGGGTATATCTAATATTTTCGGTTTGTGAATGCAGTTTTTGGGGAAACGGATGCAAAGAGAAGCTGTATGACGATTTGAGAAAAAAGAGGGACACCTGCAATGGAATTCGGGAGCTTCATATACCACAGCGTAGAAAACATGGCGACGTTCTGATAGGGAAAGATCTTTGGCATGGCCTTGAAATCGCCAACAGCAGGATTCGAGTGAAGAGCGTCGCCGTGACCCAAGTCAATTTGAGAAAGAGAAGAGACGGGAGCTGAACGTGGGCTATTGCGAGAAGAATCATATGTCAAGGCGATGCCCTGAGTGCTGGCAATCAACGAGGCTGGACGAAGAAAGAGGATGTGAGTGGCACATTTCGGCTGGAAAAGCATCGACGGGTAGCTAATACGAGAGTCCCGTGAAGCCTGATGACGAAAACCCTATTCAGCGAAACAGTGCTTGAAAAACACGGCGACGCTCTCCACGCTCTCTCCTTCGGACGCTGTTCCATCGATGGATGATGCACACCCTGAATCTTACGGTGAGAATCCATCGACGGGGTTGGTCAGCAAAATACGGCGAAGTCTCGGGATGAAAGTCTAACCTTCTCAATGGGTGTCTACCCTTCTCGAGTGTCTACCCTTCTCGAGTGTCTACCCTTCTCGAGTGTCTACCCTTCTCAAGTGTCATTGACGTGTTTTTTCAACGCCATCTCTTCAGATAAAACTCGCTGAAATAAACCCCTCTGCGGCAGGCCAGCACGCGTCTGCAACTCTAATTCTTGGCGGCCTCGGCAGACCCTAGAACCAGGGTAATCATCCCAGTTCAGTGGACTGTTCAGTTCAGCGTGTGTATGCTGAGGGCCCACCCGCTAGACCCCAGGCCAGACACTGCACCAGGGACATTCGGATTGGGGCCTCGATGCCGTGCGAGATGTATCCGTCCCCCCCACATTCGTGATTGGAGGAAATGATTGCCTGCCACCAACCACAGATGCATCGCCTTGACAGGTCCGAGGGAACCTGATGCATCGCCTTGACACGTGCGAAGAATCAGATGCATCGCCTTGAGTCGTAGAAGATTACTCTGTGGCTTGCATAACCGAGAGGTGATGAGCCACCACCTCATTCAAGGCGATGCATCCCTAGCAAGGCCCTGCCTCGCCATATCATACATAACTCAACGGTCTACCAGTCGCTGCTAGAAACTCCTCAGAGCAAGAAATTAACTGTACGGACTTGAAAATTGCTATTGGTTGCGAAACAGCTTAAAGTGACTTCAACTTCATCTTGTCTGATCGACTGTACCTTCATATTAGGCCAGACGTGAGAATCGACAGCGAGTTTCTTGAGGCAGCGGGATATCAATACAACCATGGAAAACAGTTCATCAAGGTAAGATCACACTAGCAAAGGGAACGTTCATACTGATCCTACGAGCGTAACAAATTGAGAGCTGATTCATGATCCAGTACATCTCAAGGGTCACTGCTACCTTCGGGTTGGCATAAATTACAGGACCCTTTGAGCAAGAAGGACTATTTCTACCGTGAAGGTACTCAAATCAGCCAATGGACAGATCCCGAGCTAGGCGTTATTCAGCAATACCCCACCCCTAGAGCAAGCGATCTCATCGGCTCTAAAAGAAAGAGAATTCAAGATGTTCTTGATCGAATGGATCAGCGGTCTTGGGTCGGATCCTCAGGCATGGAAATACTACGACAAAAACAACAAATAGCCGCCACGTTCTCGCTTTCTGCATTTGGGCCATTTGTGCTTGATGTTCCAGACATCGTAACCCAGTTTGCAGATCTGGTTCATATTCTGGAGAGAGACAGAGAAGCAACGATGATCCGCCATATCGCACTAGCCAACTTCATCGAAGACAAGCTCTTATTCATCAGGTCTGCTGCTCTCGGCCCTTTATTATGGGCCAGGCAAAGAGTTTTCGAGGCTGCCTCAGAAGCCTGGGACGCAGCGCACCATATAGCGAAGAACATGCCACCACCACCTATAGATGTGCAATCCCACTTGCAGTCATCACGACTCGCAATTAACGACCCGGACCTAGATCACTCCTCTGATACGCTCACTCGGGTGAACTCAACTCATGCCAGCATCTCACCCCCAGCCCACTTAAATGATGAAGGCGGAGATTCTTCTCTGGATCCAGAGGCTTCAGCTTTGGAGACACATTCCAATTGCTCATTGACAGAACATGCACCAAGGCAAACAAGAAAGAGGAAGCGGTCAACACACAAGGTGCCCAAGCAGAAAGACCCCGCAAAATTCAAACACCAATGCGACTTTCCCAATTGCGGGGAGCGATTCACAAGATCAACTACTCTCCGCGAACACGAGAGGATCCACAGTGGTGAGCGTCCATTTGCGTGCTCAGTGTGTGGGATGGAATTCCCGAGATCGAAGGATAGAAACCGACACCAAAAGATCCATACTGGGGGAGAGGAATATCTCTGTGGTATATCTACCGCCACTAGAGAATCTTGGGGATGTGGCAAGAACTTTGCGAGGAAAGATCAGCTCGCAGCTCATCTCCGAACTCAAGGCGGTTGGCGATGCATTGCTCCTATGCTGCACGATCAGGACTTGAGAAAGCATTTGATGGAAAAGGCGGGGAATGGGAGCGGATACTGTTGTCAAGTGAGTAACAATGCCTGTCAAGCTAGATTCGACGAATTCGATGAACTGGCAACACATCTCAAAGATATCGCAAACAAAAGCTGCATGGCAGATTTTCTGGTGAAACGGGCATTAGTGATGGGCAGAGTGGATCGGGGTATGGAATCAGACAAACTTGGAACATTCTATGAAACGAAGGGCCAAGACCAGCACTCTCAGATTCACACTTCGGACTCGGGCCAGCATCAGAGTCTTCTTCGCGAAACGACCAATCCTGAAAGCCCTTTAAAATCGGTTTGTGTTGCAATTGACAGGATGACATCGCGATGCCCGCTCTTGACATGTGCGTCAGAGAGGGTGGGGTTTGTCGGGAAGCACGAATTGACATCTCATATGACCGAAGTTCACGATACGGAGCCCTGCCCCTTATCCCATTGTGGTGAGGAGTTGTGGCCGAAAACAGGCAACACAGCTGAGCATATCAGATGCCTCCATGGACGTCTCGAATGCCCTCTAGAGTCTTGCAAAGCCACCGTGTCTCATTTCTTTGGGGTTGAGTACCTCCAGCACCTCATACTTGAACACAAAATGAAACCTGAGCTTGCCAAAAAGGCATTGGCTGTCGTGTGGAACAGGGTCAAGATTTTAAGACATGAAGATATAATAGGAGAGCACGAGGTCTCTGATTGCAGTGACTGCTGCTGGAACGGGGCAAAGTAGATGAGGTGAAGGCAGGACAGATAACGCAGATAGACATGTATAGAAAAGCACCACTGGATCCCATGATATACGTTAGAGAAGTGTGAAGTGTTGGTGCCAACAGAAACGATGTCGAGCTCGAGTCTCGCGGTGTAAAAGTCGCCAAGTGGCTCTTCCAACCTTGCCGGAAATGGAAATGACCACGTGCCTGCTCCTTCTCTGTGCTGCTGTGTTTCAACAAATCGAGACATCATTCTTGCACAGACTCGAGTGAGTTTTCACCCCAAGAAAGAGGTGAAAACAAATTAGTTCATCTCGACGAAGATGTGTCGATTTGATGGCAAAGAGGCGGAGGCGGGATCGAATCCGATGCTCGCTTGTCAAGACGAAGGAAAGACTGCTGAAAGGATGAATTTCTGGTGGTAGGATAAAAGTGATCATATTGTAAGAAAAAGGGTGTAGATGTTCTCTTCGCAGAATTTCATTCCGAGACCCCTAGTCCCATTTGCCAGCTACTAAACTATAGATAAATGGTCGGAACCAAATAAATCGGGATATGGCTAGTACCCTGATTCTCATTCCTATCAAACACCATATAAACAAGCCCATTATCCTGATCCAACACAAACTCCGCAGCCCCTCCCTCAAACCCACAATTCTCCCACATCAAAGTAGGCGGACTCGTAGGCGCCATCGTGAAACTCCTCGCGACCAGACCGGCCTCAGGTAAATACTCTCCTAAAGCGAAAGCTGTATCCACTGGGTAACTGGTTGTTGTATACCATCCGTAGATAAATACGGAATCTGCAGCGATGAGGGTGCCGTCGGCGAAAAAGGCGTTGACGGCTCCGTTGACACTGTTTGTAGCTGTGTAGCTTCCGTCTCGTTTTAGGTATACGTTGCCGCCGTAAGGGGCGAGGGAGCCGGGGCTGGGTGACCAGTAGAGTTGGAGTAGGTAGGTCGTGTTTGCTGGAATGTTATTGCCCCTGAATAGGTTAGTGGGGATGCTTTTGATCAATTAGAGAGGGTAAACGTACGGAGCATATCCTGTAGTTGAAGGCGGAGAGCAAGTCGGTGAAGGTGAACTTTCGGCGAGCGTACTGGTCGGTGGAGCTGGACTTGATGTTGCCAAAGTACTAGTTGGAGGGAGAGCGGTGCTGGAAGGAATATCCGGAAGACTGAATTAATTAACTGTAAGCTCACTTGGAAATTAGAAAGAGGATTGCGTACCTAGGGTCTGATGTTGATAAAGGAACAGATGAAGAAGCGAGACTCAAGATCGGAGTTATGCTTGTCGAAACATTTGCCGTGGTTGCGAGAGTGAGACTCGGGACACTCACCCCAGGGCTTGTTGGATTGATTATGAGACTTGTGGAGTCGGCTTCAGTGGTGGAAGACACCGCATTTGTAAGAGGAGTCTGACTTGACGTTGATTGAGCGGGCCCCGGCAAGGTGAATGTCGTCGAAACTGTTGCAGTAATCTGTAGAGAAAGGGTGACAATTGTAGTAGAAGTAGAAGTGACACCCAGGATAGTGGTCGAGGTGAGAGTCGTAGTCAAGCTGGTAGGTGCGTTTGTAACGTTCAAAGCTGTCGAACAAGCATCAACCCAAAGGACCGTATTTGAGGCTACCCATGTTTCAACAGCACACGGATATTGCACGATCGTGTATACTTGACAGACTTCTTGTCGTTTATACCGTTGAAAGATGTCTGGAAAAAAGTTGAAGGCGCTGACAGCAGAGACGCAAAAAAGAATTTGGAAGGATCGCATAGTGAATGGATACAGGATCTCAGCGGAGATTCTGTGTGTTTTGAGAACTTAATGAATCGCAGTTGGGAGCAATAAATGAGTGGTAGTTGTGAAGAGTTCTTGCTCCTATCCTCTGGAAGGACATTTTCGCTTCTTATCAAATGTGTAGGAGATAGGTCCGGAGGGACGGCAGGCTCAGGAATGCGGCAAGCCGATCACACACGAACTTCTCGTGGCGGGAGAATGCAAATCTGATTGTGAGATAAGGCCTAGACAGACTCTTGTTGAACAAGCACAAGGAAATTACGCAGAAGAGATTTGAGACTGCCCAGCAATGGATACATTAAAGGTGGTGGTGGTGGTAGAAGTGAGGGTCGAGAAAACCTCTAACATTCAAAGCTCTCTCGTGGGAATGGTACTATGAACTCAAAGCAGTATCGCGACGCACAAACGAAATTGATCGAGAGTAATACAAACACGTATTATCTGGCTGTGTGATCACTGGAGAATAGGGGGGATTTGGTCACCAGAGATTCGAATGAAGTTCTCAAAGTAGGTACGGGTGCTCTGACCTTACTCGAAATGAGAGGGTCTCCTCACATCCTCTTCTCTTCTCTTCACCACCTGCTCTGTGTCAAGAAATTGAGATTTCTTTCTCTTGCACAATTATTCTTGCTCGAAGCAAAAGGTAACAACCACAAAAGCCTCGTTTTTCAACGCGCCCAAGGATGATGGACCACCCCCGGTACGGCCTAGTGGAAAGTCAACGGCCCCTTTCCGCATCTTCGTTATCAAGCACCGCTCTCGCTCACACTTCTCTTATCAACCCCACCTCTCCTTCCTTCACAAGAGCCCGCATCATTGCCGTATCCCACTCCTGGATGTTCTGGGTATTGTCCTACCAGCTTGTACATAGCAATCAATGCATTCTCCCTCTCGATTACCCTCTCTCACCCTCTCTCTTCATCAAACGCGTCTCGCTCTACTGATCTCTAAATACTTACGATGGCAGCAACAGTAACAATAGCATCCGGCGCGACCTGGCAAGAAGTCGCAGCAGATCGACAAAAGCACCGCGATGCAAAAATCTCAGTACTCGAGCCTCCGTTGCTAGAAATTAAGGATGTCCCGCAATACACGATTCCACTGGCGAAGGAGTATTTGACTGCGGAAGAGGTCACTATCACAGAGACACCAGTCGAGAAATTGGTGCCTCAGCTCGCGAAGGCAGAATTGAGCACGACAGCAGTAACCAAGGCATTCCTCCGACGCGCCGGTCTTGCCCAGAAAGCCGTCTGTCCCCTCTCCTATTCCCTAGTCTCAAGACTAACATCAGCAGGTCAATTGCATCACCGAACTCCTCCCAACACGAGCCCTCGAACGCGCAGCATACCTCGATACCTACCTCAAAGAAAATGGCAAGCCAGTGGGACCATTACATGGCATACCGATCAGTGTCAAGGAGCATATTGGGATGAAAGGTCTGGACTTGAATGCTGGGTTCGTTGCTTGGGTTGGCAGATTGGGAGAGGAGGAGAGTCATATCTTGCAGATTTTGTGGAGGGCTGGAGCGGTATTTTATGCTAGGACGACACAGCCGCAGACCCTGATGCACTTGGAAACGAGTAGTAATCTTTATGGGTGAGTGAATGTCCGAAAGCTATCCAGAGACTGCTGGTAGCAAAATATCGGAAACTGGACGGACATTAATGAGAAGTAGCTGATGAGTCTCACCTTACAGCGTTACCACGAATCCCTTCAATACGACATTGACTTCTGGCGGTTCATCAGGAGGAGAAGGAGCTCTCGTTGGATTTCGAGGAAGCTGTTTGGGAATTGGCACAGACATTGGAGGTTCCATCCGAAGTCCAGCAGCAAACAACGGTTTGTTTCCTTGCGTTCCAAGTCCTTCGCTCCTCATCTGATCTCTCACAGGCGTATATGGTATGAAACCTACCACTGGCCGTCTCCCGGTAGCAGGATGGATGGCGACAATGTTGGGCGCAGAGCACATCATCCCGACAATCGGCCCCCTATCTACATCTCTCGAAGGATGCAGACTCTTCATCAAGACCTTGATCGATGCGAAACCTTGGTACAAGGAGCCTTCCCTCTTGCCATTCCCATGGAAGGAAGAAGATGCTTTCAAGGGGAAGAAATTGAAGGTTGCGGTGCTCTGGGATGATGGTGTTGTGAAACCTCATCCTCCTGTTCTGCGAGCTCTGAACGAGGTGGTTGAGAAGCTTAAGGCGAAGGGGAATGTTGAAGTAGTGGAGTGGAAACCGTATAAACACGATCTTGCGTGGGAAATCATCGTAGGCTCTTTTTTTCCGTCTGATTCATAATTCCTGCTCACCATGCTTTAGGCAAACCTCTACTTCTGCGACGGCGCTGCCGAAGAGTCTGATGCCATCAACGCTTCAGGAGAGCCATGGAGGCCGCTTTCACAGTTCATCATTCCCCAGAATCCTCATCTGCAACCACACACCATAACCTCGCTATGGAAAGCAAACCAAGCTCGAGATGGATATAAAGCGAAATATGCCCAGCTGTGGAATGAGACTGCGACGTCAGAGGGGGTGAACGGTGAGTTGGATGGAATGGTAGACGTTATTCTCTGTCCTGCTGGTCCTGGAGTTGCGCCGAAAATCGACACCGCCAAATGGGTAAGCTACCTCTTCTTCGATCTTGCGGTGTTGAAGCTCTCGGCACTTGTTCTTGGGATAACCACCATACTAATACACCTTTTGTTGTAGTGGGGATACACGAGTCAGTGGAACCTCCTCGATTACCCAGCTCTCATCTTCCCCGTCGACAAAGTCGACACCGCGAAAGATGACGTCAAGGAAGCATACGAACCCAGAAACGAAAAAGATAAATTCAACTGGGATCTCTGGGAGAAGTTCGGTGCGGAAGGATACAAGGATGCCCCAATAAGCCTTCAACTCGTTGGTAGAAGGTATGATGACCTTTTCCGTTCTCTCTTTCCTTTTTGAAGCGGTATTAATGCCGAGTAGATACGAAGATGAGAAGGTCATTCAAGCGCTGGAAATCATCAAGGAGGAAACAGGCCTACCATTCGTCGAGTACGTCTAAGCTCAAGCTCTGAAAGCCAAACGCGATATCACGTTATCAGAATCCCATTTAGGCAGGCGGGGTTTGAGTGAGACTTTTGTAGTTGGTGGCGTTGTAGCCGCCGAGTGGCCGAACCTCGAGACAATGCACTGTTCATGGGCTTGCAGAATATTGCTTTTGCTGCAAGCTGTCAATCCAGAAGTCTCGTATGTGCTTAACCGCGCCTGTCATTTGGTATTTCTGCAAGCATGATGCTGCAATTTTTCTTTTGTGGCAGTGATGGAATTCAAGCCTCAAGGTAACATGCAGGCTTGTCTTGAAATGTATCACCAAGCTCCCATCACTTCTTCACCCTAAAGATTCATTGGATCCCAATTCTCGAATTCAAGGATATCCCACATCCTATCATGACGTCCCTCCCAACCGCTATCAATTTTTTTATTTTATTCTTTTCCCGCAACAGCCATTCACACCGTTCCTCACCGGTTCTTTGCTGATCGTCAAAGCTCTGAGTCGTGAAGCGAGTCCATCCAAAGACGTACCCCGCATTTCTCCCACTGCAGATTGGTACCCCACGCGTGCCACGTTACTCAATCAGAGCGCAGGCGCGATGCAGAGACGTCGCGTTTGTGACCCCGTGCTCAGATGAATAGGATAAATCACGAGAATGGGGATAAGCTTCATGTACGAAGGGACTACCCTTGTAGTTGTGACTGCGCATCGAGTCGCCGAGCTCGGACGAAGTTCCTGTTGCGGATCGTGATGTCGTCTTTGCGTCCCAGATCCAGAGTACAGGTATCTCGATGAGCGACGTGAGAAGGCACAATGTTTGACAGTAAGTGCTACAGTAGACATTTTATCACGTTGGGCAAGTTACACATGGTGAAATTGGGGTTTATGCCCAAGATTCATATGTTTGCTTGTTGCGAGGTGGAAAAAATATTTGTGAATATGTCTCAGTCGACATGCAATGAACGGACGCAGTTCCCGCACGCCACTCGCATGTACGCTACTTCTTTGCATTTTGCCGCAGTATCGAATGTAGAGATCATTTTGTGGCGTGTTAGTGCGAGTTTACTGGACAATTCCAGTAAGTGTTTTGATGCACGAGACCATTTTCACTTCTTTCGCGATATCAATGCTCAAAATTGCTCGAATGAGAAGGTCAATTGATGGCGAATTGACCACCGAGAGTGAAGTTTGAAATGCACTACTACCCAATGTGTGAGGGAGGGATGGAAAGATAGGTTGGAAGGTATCATGTGTCGGAGTTGTTTCTCCTTGAGTCAAGTGTGATCCAGTGATGGCGAGCGATACGCGGTAGGCAGCCTCATCCCCCACGTACCATGTCGAAGGAGGTTGAGGGGCAGGTGCGACATCACACCGCTCTTGTGGTGGATGATGGATCGAGATGGAGGTGTTGGTGTTTATATACTCATGCTCCCACTTGATGTTTGTATTTTCTGATCTTCAAGCTTCGTGCTTTTATTTGATATCACGCAATTCTGTTCCCAACTTATCCCACCTCGCCGTCGTCCTACCCATTCCTCCACATCAACTTACTTCATCTCACCCAAGTTCACCCTCACAATATCGTTTCATCTTAACTGATCGAAATGGCTGACGTCGCTCCCCTTCCTGTCACCCTCGCCCCGGAGGTTCTGGTACGTATTCCCTCGTTTATTCTCTTTTTTCCCCTCGTCTGACTGTTCCCATAGGCTCCTGCTCCAGTCGAGGCTGCTATCGAGAAACCAGTCGAGACACAGGTCGAGGATGTGAAGAGTGAGGAAACTTCCGCTGCACCCACCGAGGAGGTCAGGAGCGAGGAGGTGAAGTCTGAGGAGGCTCCAATCGCCCCGGTCGAGGAGGTGAAGAGTGAGGAACCTGTGAGTGAGAGTAAAGTGGAGGAAACTCCTGCGACGACTGAAGTACCTGTAAGTCGGCATTTACAGAAAGTGCGAGATAGTCACATTTGCTGATTCGTTCAGGCTGAGGAAGTCAAGTCTGAGGAAGCTAAGGTTGAGGAACCAACCTCTACTCCTGCTCCTGTCGAGGAGAGTCCAGCCGCTGCTGAGGAGGCACCTGTATGTGATCTTTCATTAACCCAGGATTCGACATACAATGCCATGCCAATTTTGCTTGAAAATGATGTGGACAATGTTGCTAATTTTGCAGGCCGCCGAGGAAGTCAAGGCTGAGGAGCAAGCTCCAGCTGTAACTGAAGCACCGGTATGTGCATTCTCTGTTTTCATTGTCCCAATCTGGACGTAATTCGTTGTCCAGTTGGACAGAAAGCATGAGACGGACATTCATACTGACCTGTTCAGGTTGAGGAAGCTCAGCTTGAAGAAACCACCGCTGCTATCGCCGAAAAGGCACCAGCCGCTGCTGTAGAAGCTCCTGTAAGTCCGCCGCTCAATGGCCCTGAATTGGCGCTCTTGTCAGCACGTGAGTGGGCCGATCGCTGACATCTACAGGTCGAGGAAACCAAGGAAGCCACACCCGTAGAGGAGACAAAAAAAGCAGAAGCCGCTCCGGAGCCAACCCCAGCGGCAGTCGAGAAGAAATCAGAGGAGATCAGCGCCCCAGCTGAAGAGACCGAGAGCAAGCCAGCTGAGGAGGTGAACGAAAGTAAACCCGTCGAGGAAGTCAAGAGCGAGGTGCCTGCACCTGCTGCGGCTGTTGAAGAAACCCCTGCAGTAACTCAGGAGGCACCTGTGAGTTGCTGCTCTTAAAAATGTGACAAAATAGCGAGCTGATAGCGGTTATAGGTCGAGGAGAAGAAGGAAGTCGAGGAATCAAAACCCGAGGAGAGCACCTTAGCTGCCACGGAAGAAAAACCAGTAGAGACCACTGAAGAATCGAAACCAGAGGAAGCTGCCCCTGCTACTGTCGAGGAAACTCCAGTTGCTAAGGAGGAAACTCCTGTAAGTCACGCCTCAACATCACTCCTCACTCAAATTTGCTTTGCTAACAACCGACACAGGCCGCCGAAGAGAAGTCCGCCGCAACCCCGGAAAGCGCACCTGCTGCTGTAGAGGAGGCACCTGCTGCCGCGGAAGAGCCTGCTAAGGAGGTGAGTTTTGGTCTGTACTCGTGACTCAGACAAATGGTTGATTTTGTTTATAGGAAGAGAAGGCTGTTGAGCCAGAAGCTGCACCTGCACCCGTTAAGGAAGCGGAGAAGCCTGTGGAAGAAGCTGCACCTGTACGAATATCTCCTTCTTCGTCTGTTTGTTACATGGGCGAGATGAATATTGAGATGGATATCGAATATCCTATGTTCTAGATAGAGACTAAGTAGACAGTGCTGACAGTTTGAAGGTTGAGGAGAAGAAGGAAGATACCGCTCCCGTAGAAGCTGCTGCTCCTGTAAGATACCACTTTTCCCGCGCGTTGTGTTTCGTACTTTGTCATGACGACACACAGCCATACCGGCTGTGGGCATCCAACAACGTGACTAACATCAAACAGGTTGAGGAGAAGGCTACCGAGGAAGTTGCTCCCGTCGAAGAGACGTCTGCTCCTGCTGTTGGAGCAACAGAAAGCCCTGCCGTCGTTGAAGAAACCAAGGCCAAAGAGTCAGAACCGGAAGAGAGCTCCGCACCCGTGCAAGAGACATCTGCCCCTGTTGAGGCCGAGTCTACGCCAGCAGTGGAGGAAGAAGCTACACCTGCGGTACATTTGCCTTTCTCTACTCTTCCCTTCCACCCGATTTCATGAGACCCTGTCTGAACAAGTCATGCTAACGATACGTCTAGACCGAAGAACCCAAAGCTGAAGAATCTCCCGCAGCAATTGAAAAGCCAGTTGAGGAAGCTCCTGCTGTTGAGGAAACTCCAAAAGATGCACCAGTTGAAGAGACCGCCGCTCCAGCAGAGGCCGAGAAGCCTGTTGAGGAGAGCAAGGGAGAGGAGAGCAGTCCCGCAGTTGACGAGACCCCCAAAGATGCACCTGTTGAGGAAAGCTCTGTTCCCGTAGCAGAAGCTCCCGTTGAGGAGATCAAACCCGAGAGAGAGGCCGCCCCTCTTGTCGAGGAAACAAAAGCCGAGGAACCAATTCCCGCCGCAGCCGATGAAGTGAAGGCAGAGGAACCAATCTCTGCCCCAGTCGAAGAAACAAAAGTTGAAGAGCCAGCCAGCACACCCGCCGTGGAGGAACCGAAGACAGAGACTGCCCCACCAGTCGAAGAGTCCTCCGCCCCAGTTCAAGAAACGACTCCGATTCCAGTCGAGACTTCAGAGCCAGGCACTGTCACTCCTACTACGAAGAAGGGTGGGTTCTTCTCGGAGTTGAAGTCTAAGGTTGCTGAGGCTATTAAAGCTTGAAGGTCTCATGTACCCAGATTTCGGGACATTGGAGTGGGACGAGATAAATTGTGATGATCAAGATGATTGAACGATGCGGCGAAAAGGTGGAAAGACTGAAATTGTATTCTTGGATGGGATGCTGTCTGATTGATATTTGCGTACATATTTCTGTGTCTAGCATAGCGTGCAATATACCTCTCGTTTGAGTTTATTTCTGAAATTTTCTGATTGATGCTGCATGGTACAATTTGTCTCGTTTTGAGTTTTGTCAAAGTCGTGATTTTCTCCGCAATGGTCGTCGCTGCCGATTGATCTCGCCGCCGAAATCCCAACTCCGTGGAAAAAAAATATTCCCTTGACGTCTCAACTTTCATCTTGGCATTCATGTCAACTTTCATGAGTGGTTGTGACAAGCTGGGTTATTGTGTATTTTCGGGGGCAACCGAGTGTTAGCAGCTTTATATTGGGAGATACATTTATGAAAAGTGGTTATTGCAGGTTTTACTCCACTTTGAGATTGTGGTACAGTACATAGCTGACAGGACTTCGACAGAAAGTCGTCTATGACTATGATAACTTCAAGCATTAATATTGCGCAGGCGGCCAACTGTGGCACGAATATCGTTCCCATCGGCAGCGGGGTAAATGCAACACCCTCTATTGTTACACTGCTGTCTCGTCTTCAACAGTTGCACCGACGAGCACTCCGTCAAGTAAGATTTCAAGCAGCACATCAATCGTAAAACAACTGCGAAAACAACTTCAAGCTCAAGCTCAAAAACAACAGCGTCGACAAGCAACAAGGTCAGCTCGAAATCGTCAACAATGAAGGCCGCAAGGAGCAGCACCTTGAAAAGGAGCACATAAGTACTGGAAAAGTAATGCCACAAGCTGAAGCTCCAAATCAACGATTACATCGAAAGCAGTTACAGTCACGGTGACCATCACAACGAGTGCGACTCATGGAATCTGCACTGCTGTCGGGCAGAAATATTGAGAACTGCCTTTTTTTGCTGTGATTGCAAAGGAATTCATGCTGATGTGAGGTGGGTGACTGTGACTGGGATTTCTGGGCTGAAGAGACAGGTTCGAGAGAGTTTCATCCAATCAAATAGAGTTCAATCATTTCCACTCCTGGCATTTCCTGACTCGAAAGACGGGAGGCTCGAGCGCTTGATCAACCTTGACGAGTGAGGTTCTTCAGAAGTTTCAGGCTTCATCGCTGTAACTTCAGCGTTCTTCAGGGATCGAGTGCCTGTTTTCAAGATTGTTGATCACTAATTTTCCATGGGATGCAGCCCCTCCATCCCGGGCCCCCGCTCGGGTAGACCCAGGAGTGCGCGTGGCGGTACCGGCACTACTTTTTTCCTCTGAACGCGTACCTTCCAATGGGCCGGACCACTCCTTCCATCCACCACGGATATGATCAATCCATCCTCACTCCCACGAGGTCCACCAGATTCTCGACTCCCATGGCCTGACACGTCAGAAATTTCTGATGATCTGGTGCCCCAACTTGCGTGCTCGAGCTGGGGAAATGCTGGGAATCTCCACCACATCGGAGCATGCGGTTTGAAACTTCATCCCTGAAGTTTCCACCAATCCTAGTGGAGCCGTCACAGCTATATTGAGGTTCTTAGCTCTAGATCCACTGGTGGAAGAACTCTTGATATTATAGGTTCCCCCTGCTCAATTTCGCGTTTTTGAAAGCATGTTTCCTTTTCATTTCATTTTGTTTCTTGGGAATTGTTTTCGATTTCTGCCAGAATGTGATGATGGTCTTCCCTCGCGACGACGACGTTGTGTACATTTCTCCCGAGAAAGAGGTCAACGCAGGGTTATGGACTCTTTTCGTCGGCTCGACACTGTTTCTTGGTGCGAGAGTTTGGTGCAAATATATGAGAAGGACTGGGCTGTGGTATGATGACTATACGTTGATAGCTTCATGGGTGCGTACCTCCAGGGGGTTTGAAACTTTGCATCAGATTGCGGTCTATCGTGTACTGACAGGTTGTCTAGCTCATGCTTTTGTTCACCGACATTGTCATCTCTGTCGAATATGCCTTGGGTTATGACACTGGCAATTGGGATGACCGCATGCACATTCTCATCAACATTTCGTCCTGTGGAACTTTGATCGGCCAGGCATGGTCCAAAACAGCTCTCGGAATCACCCTGCTACGGATGTCGAACAAAAAACAAGCGGCAATCCTATGGTTCTGCATCATCACCATGAATTCCTATATGATTGTCAAGGTCTTTTTCCAATGGGCAAAATACTGCGGCAAGGATGATTACCAGAGTTGGTACAGGTTCCAGGGGCCCTGTATCAATTACAATTTTGAACAAAATTTTAAAGTAGGCGGGAACAGTAAGTATTTAAACTCGTTCGGGGATCCTTGGAAGGACTCATAGCTAATTTTCCTCGTAAGCTTATAACATTATAATGGATTTTATTTTTGCTTGTTTTCCTTGGTGGATAACTTGGAACCTGGAAATGCGGAGGGTCGAGAAGGTTGCTCTATGCGCTACTATGAGTCTAGGATTGCTGTAAGATCTCCAAGATTGATGAGCATGAACTCATTCTTCTCAGAACATTCGCTGACTCCTGACAGGGTTGCTATCATTTCGGCTGTTCGAACGACCTGGAAGGATCGCCCAATCATGCACCAACATGACGAGTACTACATGTGTAAGTTATCGGTTTCGACTCTATTTTCCTGGTCACTGACAGATGTGTTTCAATAGGGCGAAACGGCATGTCAAACATCTGGTACTCAGCCGAAGTAGCAGGCACAATCATCGTCCAATGCATCCCCATCCTCCGACCCTTCCTTCGAGACATGCACACAACCTTAACCTCCAAAAAGCTCGATGATACAGAGAATGGGCAAAGCGCCACTTGGAGAAGCAGACGAAGCACCTTGGATGGGAAACAAGCGCCAGTTTTCGTAGGCGGAGATGACAAGAAGCACGCAGAGATCATCGCGATGGATGCCATTCCGGAAGATCCGCACGAGATTGGGAAAGAGACGGCTTCGACTCGATCGATCGAGATAGATACTGGCTATTCTACACCGACTATTCCTGCTGGACCGCTGTTTGGTGATATGTGGCAGTTTTCGGGGAGTGAGCATACGGATATACATCAGAATGCTCGGTCGGCATCGAATACTCCTGCTACACCGATGTTTGGAGATACATGGAGGTTATCAGGAAGTGAGCGTGAGGAGATTTATAGTCCGGAGTCTGCGACTTGGGTAGATTTGGACCAGCACGGGTTATCGCCTCCACCTCCAAGGACGGTACGGAATGAAGTGGTGGGACAGGCTAGGTGATGGGGGCGAATCTTTGTACATATGTTGACGAGCTATCTGACACCAAGGGCTGGAGCGGTATCTCAAGGCGTTGTATGATTAGCAGGCACTTACTCGAAACAGCATTCATTCACTTTTGCTTTGCGCCAGGGAAAACTCGTTCAAAGGCCGAGCCGATGTGCATCATTGATCTTGTCGTGGATTGTTAACACCAGTCCATCATTCATCACCCCATCCCAAAGAATCTCAGACATCAACATCCGCCCGCTTCCCTCCTCGAACACCTTATATATTTAAATAAGCGGAAACTTTCCCACAAACCAACAAAGCTCAGCTATCTCGGATCTTTCAACCTCGTTATTCACTTTTCAAGCTTTACTAACAGGATATAGGATCATCACTCAGCTTCGGCCTCTTGTTTACTGGCACTTTGTGCTTGAGAGCTTGTCGGATAGGGTATTTCAAGTAAGTATTGTACAATTTTCTTTCTTTTCCTTTCCTTTCCTAGATCGATCCGAGATGGTTTGAGCTTGGGTGCTTTGATGGTGATGAATGAGGTGGTTGGAAAGTTAGCAAAACCTCCTTTTTCTTTTCTTTTGCTGCGTTCTTGATATCCTCTTGCTTATCGGCTTTCACATCACAACACACACTCACATTGCATCAGATCTCAGCAGGCTCGCTTTCTGATAATCACCCTTCTTAGCCTGGAGACTTTAAATTCCTGTTATCTTACAAGCTGGCAACAGAAATTGAGGCCTACGTGGGATCAGGCAAGTCGTCACGTGCGTCATACAGCAAACACAGCCTCCTCGCTCTCAACTCTCTTCCTCCAATCCTACTCAATCAGGAGCGAACACTGCCACGACTATAAGCATGGATCGCACGTGGATCATACTTGCGATGTGCAACAAAGCTTAGAAGAGGCACTTTAGGAAGAGCACGTGGAAGGGATCATGATCATGAAGCTGAAGTGTCTTAAAAAGTTTGAATTCTAAAGATATCCCAAATGTACATTCTACTGGAGAAGTGAAGGTAAGGAAACCCTTGAACCCAAAAGCATCCGGAAGCAGATCCCAAAAGAAATGCAACAATGCCGCTCGTTCAAAGGTTCGCTCAAAAGCCCCTCCCAGTGATCTAGCCAGATCAAATCCCTATCCTTCTACCCCAAAAAGTTCTATCATAGAAGTGAAGAAGTGGAAAGGGGAAAAGGGAATAAATGAAGAAACATCCATTCCATCATAATCATCAATCATATCCATCATCCCGTTCAAGAGCCACGGGTAAGTTCCAACCCAGGAGTTCCGCTAATCCCAAGGCCATTCGAAGCCTCAGCCTCCCTCTTCGAGCCTCTGGTAAGTCCCAAATCTGGAGTTCCACTGATACCAAGATCGTTAGAAGCTTCAGCTTCACGCTTGGAACCGCGAGTGAGATCCAAACCAGGCGTGCCATTGATACCAAGATCATTGGATCGCTTCTCCTCAGTGAGGCCGAACTCGAAGCCTGGCTCACCAATAATTCCGATATCAGAGCGCTTGGAGCCTCGAGTGAGTCCCAAGCTGGGCTCGCCAATGATGCCAACGTTGCCGCGCTTCTCGATGTCGTCGGAATCATCATCGACATCTTCGACATCTTCGGTGTCGAGAGTGTCGTCTGCGGCTGGTGTGTTGGAAGCTTCTGCTGAGCGTTTGGAGCCACGGGTGAGTCCTAGGGCGGATTTTCCGCTGACACCGACGTTGCCAGGTGAAGCCTCGCGCTTGTTGACATAGGCTTCTTCGGCAGCGAGAAGGCCTTCTGGGAGTTCGACGTTATAAGCTTCAGCTTCGCGCTTATGACCTCTGGTGATACCGCCACCACCATGCACGTTTCCAGGCTCAGGAGATGCTTCACGGGTTTCGACCAGCTCGATAGTTTCGCGTTTATGTCCACGAGTAAGTCCGAGACTTGGTTTGCCGACAATACCGACGTTGTTGGGAGATGTTTCACGCTTTGAGCCTCGAGTGAGACCGAGGCTTGGGTTGCCGATGATACCGACGTTGTTGGGCCCGGGGACGGGAGCGGCGAGGATGGAGGGGAAAAGGAGAGCGAGGAAGAGGACGGTTTGCTTGGAGAAAAACATGACTGGAGGATGTTAGAGTGAAAAACAGAGAGGATTAGGATCGAGACTTACTGAAAGGCAAGGATGGAAGTTAATGTTATTGGAGTGAAATGCAGTGAAGGTGCT
>FJOG01000038.1:199610-233798 GCA_900073065.1 Phialocephala subalpina
GAGGTGATGAAAGACGCGATGAGATGAGATGCGAAAGAACCGATAGGAATCTATGTGACGAAAGGAGAAGAACAAGGAGATGCTAAGAAGACTGAGAAAGATGAAGATGCTGATGAGGATGAGGATGAAAAGAAAAGATGGGATTCCACTGAGATATCTCAACCTTTTGTATCCAGATGTCGTCCAAGAAAAGAAGCAGAGAAATGAAATGTAAACAATGTACAATCCTCCAAGCTATTTCGGATGGCTGGTTGCTCCGAAAATACTTGAACGGCTTCGAGATATCCTGCCGAGGATTGGAATAGTACGCAGCGATACAAGCTCAGACGGACTGACCAAAGAGGTTCGAGAAGGTCGAGAAGATGTGGAACAAACTTCCATTCTAAGCTGACGTCCACACTCTATATCCTAGAACCTAGTGCCGTAGCCTTGCTTGAAGAGGCTTGATTCATTTGCAAGAGGTCTGTTTTGGTTCACCTCGAGCCTCAATTTGCTCGCTTGAGCAGAAACGTGCTGGAAGAGTGAGGCGTAGATCTTCCCAAAATACACACCAAACTGCATCCGGCGAGATGACGTGCCTTAGCGAACCCATGGCAGATCCCATGCTTAATATCAAGGTAATATGGTTATCGTGTATAAGGTACAAGCTTGTCGGCGGCTATTTAGATGGCGTGTTGAGCCTCCATGGTCGTCCCATGGAGGAGGTTGACGAGTCGCGGTTATTTTGGGAGGAAGAAGGCGCGGTCAGCTGTGGGGAAGCCACTGCCGAGCTTTGATTGGAGCGTCCCAAAATAGGCGCTTTTTAGCGTGCTGAAACAAGCGAGCACGCTGTAATCCTTCCCGACGAACCCTTCTCTTCTGCATGCCACATCATCAAATCAATATCGACCTTTGATTGTTTACCAGCCTCAGCCAGCTTGCAAATGCTGTAGTCAGCTGCGAGACATGTGTTTGCTTGATTGTCATTGCTCAGCACGCGATGTTTCGAAACATCTGATCCATTTAGAGCTCTGACGCGGGTGTTCCTGCTTCCTTCACTGCCTCCCCCACCAACCTCGTCCCATCAGCCTATCCTGGTGCGCATCTGGCTTCCCGAGACCAGTCCCATCCATCTCAATAGAATCTGCAAGCTGCAGTGAGTTAATCTACATTTAAGATAGAAAGCAGGGGCAAGGCACAGCGAACTTTGATTGGAATCTTATTTGTCATTTTGGGAAACCTCGTCCACCTGGGAAGGCACGGCGCCACACGGCTCTCGCTGCTTCCTTCACAGCCCAACTGTTTTCAATGCTTCCGGTGCCGAGCTGATCCTGGACCGGAGCACGAGTTTCCGTTCGGTATCCAATTGAAAAAATCCCTTCAGCTCGCAAGTGCAAAACACCAACATCTGTGCGTTGTGACATTTCAAGCATGTGCGTTGACGAGCTCCACATCCTTCCAGTCTTCCATTATTCTTCTTTGAAAAGGCCCGTTACCGAGCGACGAGGGTCTCAGCAGGGGAACGGCACATTGCAGGTGTATCATGACAAAGGTCATTTGGAGGTGCTCGATAAGGCGAGAATGTGGCGTCATTATGGAGAGTCGGAGACGATGTCAGCACAATATACTTCCCGGTTGTCTTTCCCAAACTTCGTCCATGATTGGCATGATTTGAGGCATCTATTCGTCGCGTTCTTTTATGATCGACCAAGATATACGCGCTGTCTTGTTTTCGTGGTTTGGAGTTGGTGGTGAACACATCTATTCCTAGGACCGCCACTAGAGATATGCGGATTATGAACCTTGACGACGATCATCGCGATGGGGATATCCAGATGAGGAAATGCAGTAATCTGGTAGAGTTGAGATGTCATCCCGACATACTCAGTGCTCGTCTTCCCAATGTTGTCACTTAGTGCCAGCTTTGGACTGTTCTGTGGTTAACGTCTCTATTTTCTCAATTCCTAGCTCCCGTTTGCAAGAACAAGCGATGTGACATTACCATGGAGTGATCTTCACATGCACTGAATGCGCATATTCCTGGGCTTTCAATGAGACTCGCGCACCATGATCGGGGTGGCTGATGTGCGCGAATGTGGCACACTATACCCAATGTTCAATTTTTCCTGAATCGCTCACATCATCATGCTGGTTGGGGAGAAAAACTCTTGAGGACGTTCCTTGAAATTTCTTGCATTTATTTGCCGTAGTGATTGAGGAGCACGCGTGTGCCTTTTCCATGATTCTGTGCGTCCCAAACACCCAATCCAGATGCCCAAGTGGGTGCCACCCAACCCTTCCGTTGTCGATCCGGATACCCAAACGCCAGATGCCCACCCACCCATTCCAGCTCCATGCGACCAAATCTTTCCTCTCAACCAAACGCCATGCAATAATTGATTTCAGCAAAATTTCTGTCCGTCCGCCAGCCCACCCGTCATTCCTGGTGTCTTTTGCACGCAATCGGTATGAGATTGGGCAATTATTCCTCCAAAGACTGCCGCAGGTATCACAACAAACACGACTATCCCGACTCCCATACAAATACATGCGTTCCGTCTATTTCGTTTGGCCGAGTCTGGAGTATTCAACTCGAGTGGTTTCGATGGTGATTCGGATCTGGAGTAAAAATTCGGGTCTGAAGGTGGGCTGTATGCTGGAGGAGCTCCATTTGATGAAGCATCTGAGGAAAGGTTGTGCATCGGCAGCTGGAATGTTTAGTGGTGTTCTTGGTGGTGCTGGGAATATTTGGAGATTTTTCCAGGAGAGAACTCACCAATGGACCATCATCCGACATGCGTGCCATGATCGAAGCAGCTCTGGAGACCAGAAGGTCAGGTTCCGGCACAGGAATTCTCTCGAAGTAGCGTCGTTTCGGCAGCCTTTTGACAAGAACGCCTTTCGAGATGCCTTCGGAATCGAGAAGGCTGGCGCGAGGTTGCACAGGCTCGAAACTGCGTCTCAAACTTCCATGCCTCTCCTCAATTATGTCTCTCACTTCAGAAATCAAAACTAAAATGAAGTGCGAAATCGCTTGACTTATCCCACGTCTCAATCCAGCATGAATGAGACAACATCCTTCTCTGTAATTATCTGGTCTCCAGGCATTTTCTGGTTCCTTGGCTTACGCCGCATTTGGTTGGGTGGCTGAGTTCCTTCCTTCCTTGCCTGCAAGTGTCCTTTTTCCCAAACCCCAGGTTTCGCGAACGGATCGAACGGTATCCTGGAATCAGCCACCCTGGCGGCTCTCTATTTAGAGAGCGGTTATTTGTACAAATGAGATGCGTGGGACATGGATGTGGTGCTGGGTTTCATGAGGCTGACGTGCAGGTGCCAACCAGATGTGCAGGCTGGGAAGGCCCAAATTCGGTACTACTACACGTGACTCCACCTGCGTGCTCTCCAGAACAAGGTTCTTCTTTCAGGGGCTTTCAGCAGCCTTTTCTATTTTTCATCATCTATTCTGGAATTTATCAATTGCATACATCCAAACTTCCATATCAGCGTCTCTTAACCCCTTCCCTTGAACTTCGGTATCGAAATACCTACCACGATCCCAATAACAATTATCACGACGACGAAAATAGCACCCCAGATCGCCTTCCTACAGGCTCGTCTATCGCTCTTCTGATCCCGAGGTCCATAATCGCGAAGTATTCTTTGCTCGGTGCGTTTGGGAGGGTTGTTGATTTGCGAAAGGAGGAATGAGTCGGAACTGTTCGTACTCGTATCTCGGATGAGCCATGGAGAGGCGTGGTATGAGGGAGGCGGGTCGAGTTGTGAGGTGGAATTGGCAGTCTGAGAGTTTCTGATTATTAGCCTTGGGGTATGAAGCAGAAAGGTAGGCAGATGTGGAGGTGAGATGTAAGTGGGGTTTTTATTTACCCTCGCGAGTTCGGGGTCGTGCATCACGAGTTTTTCGCTTTTTTGCTTCTCTGTCAAGGATCGCAATCCTCAGCGATCGTTGAATCAATTGATGCGTTGATTTTACGCCTCGAATTTGGCTTTTGAATGTTGGGATTGCATTGGGTGTTGTTGATCGCGAAATTTCGCAGCCTCCAGCTCCCACAAACAATTCGCAGATTACTTTTAGTCCTGCGGCGGCTTCGCAGTCCTACTTGTATCAGTTTCTAGGCCCACGATCAAACCTCCAAACCGCTGTGCCGCAAAGTTGGGGTGGCTGAGACAGTTGGGGCCTCCTCGTTTGACCAATGACAAGTCGAGAAATAGTGCTGAAGAATCGAAACGCATTGCTTTCAGTTGGTAGATGTCAATACTGTTTCAAATGTTCAACGGAACGGCGCGATGATTTTGCGATGGATATGTACAGGAGGGATGGTATTTTGGAGAAAGTGTTTATCCTCCTCTTTACTTCCCCCCTCCGTTAGTTCCAGTTCTAGCTCATAAATCAATGATTGTGATAACTTTCTTACACTAGAAGATGACAGTGTATTTGAAATCGCGCGAGATGATTGCACTTGAAATATTAATATAGTCTTGTACAACTGCGCAAGTGCTACCGAGTTCCTGTCCTTCTCAATCCCAACGTTCCTTCCTCCCAAACCATACAAACAAAACACCTTCAACACCCAGAATCTATAATGGTATATCCCCACCCCAAACGCCACGCTGAAATGCATTTAAAAAACACAAACCCTCCCCCTTCCCTTCTATCCGGCTCCTCTCAATCAGTTATCACAGTTCCCACTACTAGTCTCATCATTCCAGTGCACACAAACATTATTCCTCCCCCATTTAAACGCCACTCCAGCAACAATCAACGCAATAACAACCATCACGATAATCGCTACCATGAAACACATGAATCGTCGCCTGTTGTATCGTTGGCGACGGTAGTAGGCGGCAGAGGGGGATTCGGAACGTTTGAATGGATTCGGGGATGGGTAGGGAGATGGTGAGCGGGAGCGGGATAGAGTGGTGTTAGGTGGGAGGAAGAGGTTGCGTTCATCGGCGTGGAAGTTGTAGGCTGGTGGTGGGGCGTTTGGGGGCTGGGTGGGGATGTTAGATATGATTTATGGATGGAGCAGATGGTGAAGCTAGGGAGGTGATGGGAGGAGAACGAGGAGAGACAGGAAGGTACGAGGCGGTGGTGATTGTTCGAGGCAGGAGAGGGGAAATACTCACGTCTAGAAACGGATTCGGACTCGGGAGTGGTGATGGATGATGTGAGGCTGCGCTGGCTTCGACATCGTGATCTTGAGAGGAGAGATTTTTGTATGGGTTGTTTGATGTTTCCGACATCTTGACTTGATTTCAAAACTTTGAGAAGCGACGATTCTGGTAGAGCGACGAGAAGAGCAGAACAGAACAAGATAACCACCTCACTCGGGATCTGACCGAATACATATACTCATCACGGACTTCCACCGCCCACCTCGTGTTATACCTCATCATCCGCCATTATTTGACAGCGAGGTTGTCAATACTCACTCCTTCAGCGGGGCGTCGAGCGCAGCTCCGCCACCTAAGCGAGGCGCAGGATGAGCCCGAGTCTTCTCGGACTTGACGAACGAATCACAGCAAGGAACTCGAAAAGAAAGCCGTGAGGGACCTATAAGAGTGGCCGCTTTTGCGAAAATGCCTCGATGCTCTTGGGGGTGTGTCTGCTGCGAGTTGTTGGTGATGTGAGGGCGGGATTGAGGGCGGAGGAGGAGGGTGGGATCGCACGTGTGAGGTGGCTTCGGGGGATTTTGGGTGATTATCGTCAATGCGGTTTCTTTGTTGAGTATGCTGCTCATGTTAGCTGTAAGTTTTCTATTCTCGTTTCTCTAGAATCTCAAGACATCTTTACTCCTCGTCGTCCGTTGAGGATTAGAAGGATGTACACTTCAGAACTGCTTTTCAGGGGCTTCTTCGCTAAACTTCCGGGCATTCCAGGCTCTAAGTCACTGAAGTTTCAGGGCCTCGTCGCGAAACTGTCAGGTTGCTGAAGGAAATCAATTTCAGGGGAGGCGTCGCTAAATTTTCAGGCTTTCCATCGCTGGATTTTGAGGCACCTAACGGTGTGATCAACTCTCGTCAACCACGCCTTTTGGTACAGGAGAGATGGTGTTGAAGTTGCTGTTCTCATTGATTAGCCTGAGATCTCTTCTCCTTTCGGTATCGCAGTCAATCTAAACAAGGTAATTTGTCCCTCATCTCTAGCATGTGGTGAGATCGTGGAACATGCTGTAGGTTGGATGAATTCTGGCAGTTGCTGAACACTATGATTCCACGAGCATATCGCTTGACTCGCTTCAGTGTTTCACCAAATAATCGTGCCCGGTTTGAACTGGGACTCTACAAATAAGGCATATAACGTTAGAATCAAAGCATGTTTGGCCAGTCCACAACATAAAATGCCCGATGCTGCGTGACTTCTCGATTTATATTGACGTTCCGCATTCATCGTTTAGAAGAATGATCCAGAAAGTGACTGCGAAAACGTGATTCGCAACCTCACAGCACACCCCTGTTATCAGCTTCCCAAAATATCTACAGCCACCAGCGCCTCGAAAAATGTTCACATTTCAATCCTCACCCCTAATGATGAGCGAGCAGTCTCGATGGCCTCTACCCCACGCCTAAGACATATCCCACGACATCTGGAGGATAACCTCATGCGAGGTTGGGTTTGGCTGCGAAGTAAGCACACCTCATTCGTAAGGCTGTGGGTAAGCTTTCAACGCTTCTCCTCATCCTAGCTCCAAGATGGCCCCTTATCTGAAGCTTCGCCAACGACTCTCGTTTAATCGACTCAAGTACTTCGCTGCCGCCTGTATTTTCGCGATCATTACGTATCGTTATGTCTACCGGAATCCAGCTCTCCGACTCTGGTCGAAACCGAGAGACGCCGCTGGTAACTCCACACTCGGGGTGAGTTTCTCCCGGCTCATCTTATGAGACAGCTAAAGACGATCTCATTTCTCGGTTCTTATGAACTGACTTTCACAGTTCCAAAAGATTGTCGTCCTCTCGGAAGGTCCTAGCTGGAGAACAAGAGGTCTCAAAGCCGCCGCGAAGTATAGCGGTATCGACCTCGACATCCCCATTCAGCCCCCGTTGACCGACGAGATGATCCATGCTTTTCAAAAGATGGGACCAGCGAGCGTCCCGCATCCTAGTGGTCGAGGCGAAGCCAAGAACTGGCTTTCCTTCCTTGACATAATCAAGTACATCGTCATCCAAGACCTCGAATCAGCTCTAATCCTCGAAGACGACGTAGATTGGGATGTCTTCATCAAAAACTCGATGAAACTGCTTTCTGATGCGGTAAGGGAGTTCACGTGGACTGGCAAAGAGGATCGTAGCCCGTATGGGCGTTCGTGGGACCTGCTGTGGATTGGCCATTGTGCAGAGCCAACAAGGAATGATACGAGGAGACTATTGTACGATGATCCTTCGGCGCTGCATCCGGGGAAGTACATTGCCCCCCACTGGTTTCCCTGGTCAAGGGAGTATATGGATGGGCTTACGCCCGGGAAGCGCTCAGTGCAGAGGGGCCAACATACAGACTGCAGTTTCGCCATTGCTCTCTCACGGCATGGGGCCATCAAAGTATTGAAATTCGCCGGAAAGGGCGAAGACACATCATTTGATACTCGGCTGAAGAACGGCTGCAAGAAGAAGGATTTGTCTTGTTTGGTAGTTACTCCGGAACTGATGCATCATTATGTGCCGCCGGCGGAATTTGGGCATATCAGCACCGTTGCGGCTGCGAATGAGAGGGGGAGCAGGGCGGAGGAGGAGGAGTTTGAGCATATTATGGGGAACACGCCGAATATTCTGAGAAGCGCAAGGTGTAAGGCTCTTTTTGATAGTACATGCCCTGGCCCGGGGCAATGAGGTCGTTTTGAGAGAAGAGTAGGGTATTGACGGAAGGCGGATTGATCGATTTCATGTAGAAATTTCATCGCGTTCTAAATTTAAATTCAAGACCTAGGTTATATAATATATTTAACGTATAGCAAGATTATATCAAAACTTGAATTCTAAATTATATTCTTAAATTATTAGAAATCAAATTCTAATTTAATTTAATTTAATAATAATAAATTACTATTTTAAAATTTTTTATTAAATAATATAATATAATATTTTATTTTATTTTATAAACTGTACTTAGAATTTTACCAGCATCATGAAGCCATCACTCATCACACTCGTCCTGTCAGCAGCTGCTACACTTGCGGTACCACTGCTCCCGCCTAGAGATGAGGATGACAACACCGTACACCTCGTTTTCAAATACAGCCAAGAAAATAACGTTGGGGCCTTGGAAAGAAATTGCTCCTAGACAATCTAGTCGTCACCATGCGTATGTTGCTCTCACAGCCCGCCACCAGCATCTTCTGTCTTGATACATGCCAAGATAGACGCTAGCATCGGGCACAGTCGCAGCATTCGTAGAAGTTCGCCCATTTGAGAATGCATGGTGTTACTTCAGGCCTCCGTCTAGCATGGCTAGAGTCAGGATGGAAGATGGTGGGGCTGTTCAGTTTGATCCTCCATTCCTGGTGGGATTCATTCAGTGCTGTAAAGTGACCGGGGAGTAGAGCAAGGCCTGAACTCTTATGGAAATTGTATAGCAGGATATGCACTGGAAACTAGTACTTGTCACTTGATGAGTCTGTTTCCAAACCTTCAATATCTCCTTCAAACTACCGATCATCCATACAATCTGATAGGATCATCCGAATACGAGAAATGATTGCAGATTGATATCCCATGTCGACGGTCTGCATGGTGGCATTGTTACATGGCTCTTTCCACGCCGCTCAAGACTTGGGGTCCCCGTTCAAGGCCACTGAACTCACTTCTGCCTCAAATCTCTTGAACTGAACAGAATAATTCCATAGATAATACGTATACAAAGACGAATCGTCCCGCGCAAAGTGAAAAGAAACCAGAAGACAACTGTCCTCGTTGGTGTTCCAGGGGTGGTTGGCACTTGTCTTGACAGGTGGAAACTCATTAAATCCAAAGACGGTGCCTCATGGCCCCAACACACATTGCCTTGATCAAGAGTGCCTTGCACGCCTCAATACCTTTGCACATTCTGAGGTTGAATGCAGCGAAGAGGCGAGGAAAACGAGAACGAGGAGGCCTCGGGAGAGTGGCTTGCACGTGACCCGACTCTTCGGCGTTTTCTTGAGGGCTTTTTATCCGTGCCTCACGACCGCATCACATCAGCAGCATCGCGAAGCACCATCGTGGAGGCTCAGCGAGGCAGTGTCTGCTCACTCCGACGTCTGCTGATGGCTCATTGCGACCTGACGATGTTTTCGACTTTTCGCGCGATCGATTGAAGACGAAAGAGGGGAGAAGAGAGGAAAGAATGATTCATGCGCCGATTCGAGGAATATTTCGAACACGAAAGCCCCTTCCCCGAATACCCGCGAGGCCCAGTATTACCCAAACTGCCGGACAAGACACTGGCAGGAGGACGATCGTCTGGGGAATACCCCGAGATCTAGCAGATCCAATTGCGAAGCTGGATGCTCATGCGCAGGATCGTCATGCATAACACGAAGAATAAGTGCGGGGTGAAGTAAGTGCCTTTTGGGGATCTCGTCCTGGATCACGAGTGTGCAGGATATGCAGGAACGGACACATTGGCTAGGAAGGGCAAGGTGATGGAAAAACGTTCTGCCAGCTTGAAGAGGGAAGGGAGTGGGTGCGGGGTAGTTCATTCCGATGGAAGCTCGGGAGAAGCTGTCTCGAGATGCAGGGCCAGAAAGTTCTGAACCGTGGTAAATTACATTTGGGATAAAAAGCTACCCTTACCTCATATTTTTGTTTCCCGACCCGTTTTGATCTTTTGTTTTGTCAATTGGAATTCGAGATGTTGCTCAATTGCAAACAAGCTGCTTGGATTGTGCTTCCTGCCCTAGTGAGAGCGGCGACGGTGACCTACAGTGTCCCAGCGAGTGTGCCTACATCTGCAGTAGCTCTCGATGTCGCGCCTGTTGGAATCTCGTAAGCGACCGATTACCTGACAAATATTGGTGACTGACTGGAAACAGCTTCGAGTTCTTCACTTTCCCATCTTACTTTCTCAATGTCACTGCAACGAATCAATGTTTAGCCAACTTCGAGGCTCTGACCGGAGTATGGCCTCCGATCAGAATTGGTGGAACAACCCAGTGAGCCTGCTCTGCGAAAGAAATAGGACTTTCTAATGAAGAATAGGGATCGAGCGGACTATGATCCTGCTACGTCAGCATATGTCGTGTATTCCGTTGCGTCGTCTGTTGATGCTCCTGCGAGCCTTACCTTTGGCCAATCGTTCATGTCTCTTGCCGCAACATATGCTGGGAATGTTGTCATGGGTGAGTTGTAGTTCTGGTCTGCGTCCGGACTCGTCGCTGATAGCTTTCCAGGACTCAATCGAGGGCATAACAACATTTCGAATACAATCGCTGCCGCCAAAGTCGCAAAGGCCAAAATGAGCAATCTGCGAGCAATTGAGCTTGGCAACGAACCCGAATGTACGAATGACGAACTCCCGCTCCAATTCCCCAACTGACAATTGCAGATTACCTCAGCGCTTCCCAACCCATTGCCGTCGCAGCCGGTACATGGACACCTGCAGTCGACGCCGCATCCCAAGACGATTGGGATATCCGTGTTGGCTCCGCCCTCTCGACCACCAAGATCATTCAAGCAGGAAACTCCAATACCGCTCCTCCAACCTGGGGAGCCGCAGAGCTCATCGCAACCGAGAACGCTACCGCCCAATCCTACGTCTACGATTACGCGCACCACAACTACCCTGGCGGTACCATCTCCTCGCTCATGTCTCATAGCGATATATACAGCAACCTCGCAGTCTTCGACGCTGATATCGCAGCCGCTGCTACGACAGGGAAAGACTATGTCTTGGGAGAGACAAATTCGGTATCAGGAGGAGGAGCAAGTACCGTGTCCCCGCTGTTCGGTGCCGCGCTGTGGACATTGGATTATTCCGTCATGGCGTCTTCGAAGAATATCAAGAGGACGTATTTCCATCACGGTACAATTGGTGCTTGTTACTACTGTTTCTGGGGCCGCTATGATATGGGAGCTCCTTATTACGGGGCATACGTTGCAACGGCATTCATGGCTGGAGGAGCTTCCATCTCCGAACTCGATACCGGATCGACGAATTATGCGGCCTACGTTGTCTATGATTCTGCAGGGAAACCGCTGAGAGTGTTGTTGATCAATAGTGATTATTACTCGAGCGGTACGAGAGGGAGTGAGACGTTTGTTCTGACGGGCTTGGGATCAGGGGCGAGTGTCAAGAGCAAGAGGTTGACGGCTGCGAGTGCGAATAGTAGAGTTGATCAGGGAGGGAACCCGACATTTGGGGGACAGACGTTTGCTAATGGGACGTGTGTTGTGGGTGGGACGGAGACTTTTGAGAGTACGGGTCTGAGTGGTGGGGTGGGGAGCTTTGTTGCTAGTGCGAGTGAGGCATTGCTTGTGTATTTGCAATGAGAAGCCAAAGAATCGAAGGCGATTGATCTTATTAGTGCTGGGAACATCTGGTCTAGCACCACTCATTGTTCTATTCGCCGGGAGATACGAAGTATCGAGTTTTGGCGGTATTGGCGGTATTGGCGTTGGTCATGAGGACAAGACACCAAAGAGATGGATGCGCGGCATGAGGGCAGCAAGTAGCTGGCCGTTTCCCCTCTTTACGCCCTACCCGTCATTGATGTGGTAAAATGTTATTCGCTCCACCTTTGAAGGGCCTTCCCGCGTAGCCCGTGCAAATCCCTTGTCTCATTGGTACGCCTACTCATTGCGACACGGAAGGAGGCAACCACCAGGAGACAATCAGAAAAAGCAATGAAGGACGCAAGAGATAAGGGGAATGATTTCCATCCCTGGTTTTCCTTCATCCTCGATTGATTCCACAAGTCAATCAACCATCATCTAGCCAATATCCAAATCTCCCTGTTCCCTATCACTCATCATGGACTCAATTACAAAGGCTGCCTCCGATGTGGAGCGCAAACTCACCAAAATCAATTCTACAATGTCTAAAGGAGTCTCGAAGATGACCATAAATGACATGGTTAAGCAAGCTCGCAAAGGCAACGCAGTCAAACACACCATCAAGAAAGGCATTAGAAGCTGTGACGTGAGTACCCCTTTCCAACGTCCCTTCATGATCGAGCAGGAGTGAGAACGGTCATTAGTAACTGTACAGAATGTCAATCCCACCGAAGCTGAAGCCAGGGAATTCTTCGTCCAAATGACGCGGCTCGTCGACCTCGAAGTCCAGCAAATGGATCTAACGATCCAGAGCAAGCCGAAGTTTGACAAGCTCCACTGCTCGGGTACGTATCCTTATAATTATATCTCGTTTGCTAACGTTGTATCAGGCTTCGTCAGGAGGCACCTGGAGAAATCAGAGGGTAAGGGATCGTGCTTAGACATGGCAAAGGTTATCGTCGACAGAGGTGCCCCGTACTTGATGCCGGAGCTCGAGGCACTGCAGTGGCGTGAATACAACAAGTTTCATGAAATGTTGGCTGCTTATGATGGGGCTGTGGGTGGAGAGGAGGCGGTTGACGATAAGATTGAATAATGATTCTAGGGTGTTGGCAAGGGCTTTAGTAATTTCGTCTCTAATTTTAATTCCAATATCGAATTCAAGAACTGGAGTCTTGATTCGTTGAACTTTCTTCTATTGTGAATGCTATTGTCGCACACCTGGGAGTGAACTGTATCTCCATGCATTCCGTACAAGTTTAATACACATCGCGCACTGTGAGACAACTTTTGTCGGATTTAGGAGGGTGAAGAACGTATAACCAGGTCGTACTCAGGTGCCTGGACTAAAGGGGTTGGGCAGATTCCCTCGACTTTGAATTCTTCAAACACGTTCCAAGAAGAGGCCCTGTCATTGCAGCGAGTGAGATCTGTTTATAGTCCACCAATTAGCATATCGTTCATGAAGTTGGGGACTATAATACCTCTACGGGGAAGAAAAAGGTGGCTGATTTTGGCACGACCGCAAATTTCAGTCTATACCTACAATAATTTAACCCCTTTCTAACCAAAAGATTTATAGAGACTTCGAATCAATACCTCAAGTATTTATCTATCGATTGAGCCACTCTTTCAATTATTTTAGCCTGCGTAAAGGTCAATTTTCAGTATTCGAAAGTTGCGGTTTTAGTATTAGCACACGAGCCAAAATCGGCCACTTATTTCTTCGCGGTGGAGGATACTTACAATCTCTGTCACATCCCTTCCACAGTCACACCTTTAGTCCAGAATCCAACATTTGTCACTTTAAGCTGGAAAGGCATTGCTAACTCTAGAAACTTAGACCATAGAAGTCCATCCAAACCCCAGCCCAGACATGCCCACCCGAGATCATTATAAAAAAAGTACACAAGATTACAGAACCTGTTTTATTAGACAGAAAACGCCATTCAAGTAGCATAATGAGAATGAACAACCATGCTATCCCGATGTCGACTGCCATAATGAACGGAAATATCTTCCAAAGATCACTAACACCAATAGCGTTGGATATACCTGCGGTGAATTGATTTACTGGCGACCAGTCGGCCCCGTTACCTTGTGCAACGTTCGTAAGAGCATACGCTCCAACCATGAAAGACATCAAACCCCAGAGAACAAGGAGGCTACGATACCATGGTTTGGTTTTGATCTCATGTTGAGATTCGGTTTCATGCGATGACAGCCGGAGAGGGGCAGAAATTTTGGACATGGCATTCGTGGGATCGACTCGACCGAGTGATGCAGTCTCTTCCGTAAAATCGAGATAACCTTCTGTGGAACATAGTAAGCGGTCAATTCAGGGCAGAGACAATGGTGCAAGTGCCACATGTGGAAGAAGAAAAAGCAGTCTCGACATACCAGCAAAGCTGAGGAAGGGCAAAGCTAACAGAACAAGCACAACGACTTGTCCAAAGCCCCAGATGTCTTGCTGCGAAAAGACCCCAGAATATGTGTCTCCATCGTAATTCCCATCGTACCACTCGCCGCCCCATATGCGAAGGGTCCCCCAAATTAGAGCTAGTGTTAACCATAGAAGCTACTTTCATCAGTCGATGTTTCGAGTATCTGTAGCTGCAGACAAAACTACGTACCTCCCATGTCTTCGACCCGTACACATGCTTACCGGATACGACAAGTATATAGATCGAATAGAGAAAGGCATATCCCACTCCTGCAATGCACCTAAAGAAACCCGATGCCCTTGATGATCTCGGGTGGCGAAAGGCTTGTATTCCTGCTAGCTTTGTCTCAAACCAGATCCATGGTTGACCGGAAGGGATGCGAAGTACGGAACGGGATACAAAACCAGGGAAAAGCAGAGCAACTCGTGAAGTATAACCATAGAATATGATCCCAATAGTGATGATGATATAACTCAGATTGTATCCGTAAGTTCCCACATGGACCATTGGTTGACCATTCTCATCTGCCCAAGTTACCGAAGGGTTGTAAAGGCACCATGCTGGGAACTCCATAGGAATAGGACCCTGAACCGGGCTATCTTCTGAAGCTTGGAAGCCGTAGGTACCATATGCCGAAGAGAGGTAACCAAGGGGAGCGATGACGCAAGCTAGTAGTACCACAAGGCATCCCATCAGAACAATCCGAATGGTTTTGCTGAGTGCACTTGATTTGGTCTGCATCTTCTCCCTCAATATAGTGAGCGTCAGGATATGAGTAATAGTCGAGAACCATGCTAGATTCGCGACTTGCTGGAAGTAATAGACTGGCAGTCCCCATTCGAGCTGCTGAAGGCCCCCCACTACAACAGATACTCCAGTAACAAGTTGTTGATCGCTAAAAGCTATAATCGCTTTCTCAAATGCAAAAGACCATCGTTCTATTCGCAAAGCGCGTTTACCTCTAGCCTTCTTTTGTCGGTGGTCGAGGGTGCATTTCGCGATGCAGCAGAAGAGAGCTAAGTAGGCGGTTGCGAGAAAGCTAGCCAAGACCTGCCCGTTTCCAAATGTTAGTCAAAGTTCAAACAAACATAGCCTATCTCTGAGATCCAACGTACACCAATGCCAGAGATATCTGGATTGGCTTGCAGTGGTGGGTAGGCCGTGCAATTTGCTGCACTCATCCCATATGTAGGAGGGGAATTCGCCGAGCTCGACACCGCGAGTTGATCATTGTCATTCTAGAACACGTTGGATCTCGACAACGGGAAGGCTGGGGGAGCTCCCGTCTTTAGAGTAGAGATTCAGATGCATTTACTCAGCCTCACAGCAGCACGTGTGGCAGTGAATAATTTCATCAGGGTCCAGTGATAGGAAAACAACACTAAAGATAACCTTTGCGGAAAGATGATTGGAGCTCCGGTACGAGGCATGCATTTTGAGAGTCGCAAGATTGGGGTCGAGAGCCCGAATGACTAGATTGGTAGGACCCCAAACGACGAGTGCTGCGGACACGACGAAGGAAAGTGAAAGATGCGCTGGATCGAACAAAAGGCAATGCGACACAAGAAGGAATGGCTCTTGGCTTCAGGAGCAATGCCAACTACTGCAGCATTCGGAGTCAAATGTGTCTTGAAGACTATGAAATGATGAGAGAGGAGATGGAGATGAAGATGAAGAGAAGAAGAGAACTGCGACGGTGTCGCGAAATTATTGCGGGCGTTTTAGCTTGTGGGTGAGAGCCTGAAATTCGGCCATGAAAGCCCTGAAAATGAGGGAGTGAAGCCTGGGCGTTCAGAGACGACGCCTGAAAAATCCTCGCTTAGTGGTACCAGCCCCTGAACGGGGTGCAGTGATCTTGAGGGCTTGACATTCTAGAATTGGGACAGATTTTGCTCTTAATTTACGACTAGTTCAATAAAAAACAATCAACTAGAAATACTAACACATTCGTTACATCCGAAAAGCCAATTTCATCATTGAAGAAAGAAGCACTTCATCACATGACACTAGTCATTCCTTGCCAGGTACTTTTCAGACTGCTTCCTAAATGAGACCGTAAAACTCCATATGGAGTCTTCAGAATTCAGCTCGCGACGTTCTCTTGTGCTTTGAATAATCTCTTCTCAAACTCTCCAAACCCGAAAGCAGAACGATTGGTGCGTTTACTCCTCAAGTACTACCCAACCCTTCTCGGGGATATCGGGGAAACCAATCCTCCCCCTCATCTCACCAAACATCCTTCCTCATCGAGATTCAATGCAACCTTAAATATCACACCTCGGATGAACTGCCGGACCATTACAAGGGGTAAATCTCACGGCCCGTGGCGCATGATCTGATATTGTGGATCCGGGGTAAAGTACCGGGGATACTTTCGGCAAGGCCGTGGGTTTGCATGGAATGTGAAGTTTGGATGAAACGGTGGGTGTATATATGGCGAGATATGGCTGGGTCTTGGATGAATTGCTTCTTGCCAAGGTGGTAAGACCTTATCTTCGATTCAATCAAACTTTCTTGTTTCTAGATTGAAACTTCAATCAATTGAAGTGAAGGACAATTGAGACGAGATGCTGTCCAATTCCATCTTCGCTGGTCTCGCGCTGCTTGCTGGATTGGTGTCCGCCAGCATCCAAATCGTACTCTTCCTCTCCCCTCCCATCCCAATTTCCTCTCAGTCCCCTCCTAACCTTTCTCCTCCAGATACCGGGGGCAACAATAACCACCGCAGGCACAAACCAACACATGCAAGCCCACGGCGGCGGCATCGTCGAATCCGGAGGCCTCTACTACCTCATCGGAGAAAACAAACTCAACGGCTCCGCTTTCCAATCCATAAACTGCTACTCCAGCCCCGATCTCGTGTCTTGGACGTTCGTGAATGAGTTGTTGACGCTTCAGGCGAGTGGGGATTTGGGTCCAGATAGAGTGGTGGAGAGACCGCATGTGCTGTATAATGATAATACGGGGAAGTGGGTGCTTTGGATGCATATCGATTCGAGTAGTTATGGGGAGGTGAGTTCTTATTCAGAGTGGATGAAGAGGTTGGGGAGGGAAGGAAAGAAGGGAGGAAGCTGATGAGAAGTAGGCGAGAGCTGGAGTTGCGACCGCCTCGAGCATCTGCGGCACATACACATATCTGTGAGTGGAGATTAGGGATAGTGAAGTGAAGTGAAATGCTGATGCGGAGCAGAGGAGCTTCTCAGCCATTGGGATTCCAGAGCAGAGATTTGAATGTGTTTAAAGGTATGAGACAGCGGGGAGCAGGTGGATCCATTGGACCAGGGACTGACAAAAGGTAGACACCGATGGAACAGGATACCTCCTGACGGAAGACGTGAGCCTGACGAAACCCCACGAGGAAACCAATCTAACAAAACCCAGCGTGCAAATGGCCTCCGCATCGACAAACTCTCAGCCGACTACCTGAACGTGACAACCGCCACCTATCTCTATGCCGAAGACTATGAAGCCCCAGCCATCTACAAAAGTGGAAGCACTTACTTCATGTTCGCAAGCCACGAAAGTGGATGGTGTAAGTGACGCTCGACCGCACCACTAAATCAAGAAAAGAGATAAGACAATGCTGATAGAAAGTAAAGCACCAAACGACAACATCTACTGCACAGCAACAAGCCTCAGCGGACCCTGGTCAGCATGGACCACATTCGCAACAGTCGGCTCAAACACATTCAGCTCCCAAACAGCGGCTGTAGTGAATATTGGTGGAGTAGTGATGTATTATCCCTTCTCCTCTCTCTACCCATACCAAAGCCTAGTAGCTGACAAGAGATAGGTACATGGGCGATCGCTGGGTCTCCACAAACCTAATGGCTTCCACCTATGTCTGGTTACCACTAACCATCTCCGGCACAACAGCCACACTCGTAAGCCCTCCCTCCCATCTTCTGCCCTATGCCAATCTCGCGAGATTTTGCAACTGATCAGAGACAGACCAACGAAGTAAACTGGATCCTCAATATCGCCTCCGGAACCTGGACTACAGGCCCCTCCGAAACAACCCCCGAAGCTGAAGCCTCACCCCAGACCCTCTCCGGCGGCGCAATACTCCTTTCTTGTTCCGGATGCTCGAATACCACGGATGTGGGATATATTGGAGGGCCGAGCCCTGGTGGGACTTTGACGTTTCCGGCGATTTCGAGTACGGTGGCGACGACGACGACAATTAGAATTAAGTATCTTAATGGGGATAGTACGCAGAGGTGAGTGGCGATTGGGGTCCAATTGTTCCGAGCTGACCTTTGGAGATATGCGAATGTGTTGGTGAATGGAGTGGCGCATGTGGTCGCCTTCTTGCCGACGACAGGAGGCACGCCTGGAAGCTCAACATTGACGGTACCATTGAAGTCGGGGACGGGAAATGTGATTGAGTTTGAGGCGTATAATAGTGGTTGGGGTGAGTTATCCTTGTGGGATATCTTGAGTTGGAGAAGGCATACTGATGATTTGTAGGCCCTGATATTGATAGATTGATGGTCCCGGTTTCGTAGGTTGATGAGATGGCGAATATCTCTGAGCAGGAGGGCATCATCTGGATTCTGGATGTAATATCCTAATAGGTCCTCGTGATTTCTTAGGGGCCAGAGCCATATAGCACCCACTCAAAAGATCAATTGGATCTTGTCTCGATTGTTTGAAGCATCGAATGACCCGTTTCGGGAACATATATCTTCTTCGTAACACCGACGACTCCTTCCAACACTGCCATCTCCTCGTGATCATGGAGCGCGATATCAACGAGACATCCGAAGTTGGTGGAAGTGGTGCACTCGTACACACTTGCCTAAGAAGCGAGCCGAAGTTCTCGAAGCGAGCAGGGTCCACTATGGCAAGTGGCGACAACTCCTTACGCGTCTGTTTAATTGCGTTGTCTATTGCCTCTTCGTATTGTTGCCCGATCATCCGGTTGCGTAGGTATTTGCCTAAGACTGTTGAGCAGAGAAGTGCCAGTCGTCCATCAGAGGGATCTGCTACGTTGACGGGTCTGTATCGGCACGGGATCTCGATAGTCGTGATCGTTTTTGCTTTGAGAGCATAAGTTCCTATCTGAATCTCGGCGTTGTCGAAGTCCCACCCGTCGGTGGTGCGGTATTTGAGCGTAGTTGAGACCCATATATATCCTGTAGCGCAGGCGCACAAAGAGTATTTGGAACCGTCGGATAGGTTCTCTTTTTCGAAGAATGCTTTGGCTCCGTAGGCCCTGATGTCGGCGAAGTTGGCGGTGAGGTCTGATCCGTATTTGCTCAGTATCTTTTCATCTGTGACATCGAGGTCAGGCAGGTCGATGCCGGAGTCTGTTCTTGAGGTGATGTAGAACATGGGTTGTGTGCAGAACTCGGTCTCGATCACATCGTTCTGAACGCGCCTGATATTCAAACGCGGACTCGAGACTGTGATCCATCAGCGATCGTTTTCTTGATAAAGGAGCAGATGCTCACACTCTGTGGAGACTACAGCCTCCTGTATGAGGTCTGGTAAATTTGCGAAGACTCTCTCAGTCTGTGACTTAACATCGATGATAGACGGCGTCCTGCTCCGACTCGTGACATAAATCTCGTCTAAGAAATCCATATTTGCTTTTTTCGAAGAGATACCGATCGACGACGGGAACCAAGAATTGCCGGACGACGATGCTTATCATCGATAAAGACGGGTGAACAGCAGCTTTATCTGACTTCAGCGTGCAGCTCGTATCGTGAGAAGTCGCTAAATTTAGGTGCAGCGGGGGAGGATGAATACGAGGTCGATGGCAAATCAGAAGGACGTATGATTCTGAAACACGGACTAACATGATCTCGAACATGCGGGACGGACCTTGAAAACGGTGATCCTGATCTGAGGCCCTATCAACTGGTGCCTGAGCACTTGCTGTTCTAGAATCAAGGGAGAGGCATCATCGGCACGTGACTATGATAGCCAATCCACTCTTGCACTTGCAGACATGAGGAAGCAGGCTTCGTATCGACGTAGAAAGAAGCAGTGGGCATTGCAATTTAAGGGTACTTGCTGACTGCGGTGTCCTAGAAGGACATAGCGCAAAGAAGACTTGCGTTTTCTCTGGTGTAGGAGGGTCATGAACTCACCGCCCTATGAGTGGAGGATGAGGCTGCTGGTGACTTCGAGAGCTTGTCGACTGAGTGCGCCAGAGGCGAATAACGATCAAAAGCTGGTATCGGACGATGGAGCCTGGATTCTCCTGGCTGGTGGTGAAGAGTCATTGATGTTTCCTCTAGCAAGGATTCGCGTCAATTTCGTGAATTCATGCAATGGAGAAGCCCCACATCGAAGAAAATAGGTGAGGAGAAAAGGAGTCGAAACAAAACATTGTTTCTCATCAACACGAAGATATATCGTCGTCATTCAAGCTTCATTGCTCTGTTGTGTAAGGGTCTACAAGACGTTGAAGTGAAGTTGGAAAAAGGGGCTCTCAGGCGGTCAAACGCGTTCATTTTCTGCCGACGCGAACGAACATTTTCTCGATCAGTCCACATCTACCACTACTTCAACCACGCCTCTCAATCGCCCAATAACACAATCGGCATGTCCGCAGAAGTCGTTAAGAAGAGGGGGAGGCCCAAGAAGGTCATTATGGACGCCGTCGAGGTCGAATTGCCAGATACCACGAAGAAATCTACCTCTCGAGCGAAGTCGACGAAAGCTGCTCCAAAAGCTACAAAGACACCGGCCGCAACATCTGCGAAGGCTCCGGCACCTAAGAAGAGTGTATCAAAACCAATTGCAGCTTCTGCAACACCAAAAGCTGTGCCAAAAGCCCCAGAGCCTCCAAAGGCAGTGAAGCCAGCAACTCCAGCACAATCAGAAATAAAGAGACCAGCTACACCAACGGAGAAGTCTTCTGTATCAATAAAGCTGGATCCAAATTCTTCTAAGATCCTGAAAGAATTAAGAGAGCTTGAGGTCAAGAAAGCCTCCTTGCAACAACCAACACCCGCTGAAGCTGTCTCCAAAAGCACAGCTCCAGCAGCCAAGTCGAGCTCCGTGCCTCCTCCCACAAACGCTTCGACTCCCAAACCCTCTACGGAAATGAAAGCTCCTGCCTCGAAAACCCCTCCAAGCAAACCTGCAACATCTCCGCCTCCAAAACCAATCGCGAAACCACACGTCCCAATTGCGGCCTTGAACTCCCAAATAGTGTCGAATATAACCACACGGGCAGGTGCACGGCCAAATACAGCTGGAAGTAAGTCATTGCCGCCGAACTATAAGTCAGTGGCGAGGAAAGTTACGAGTGCCATTGTGGCTCTGCCCATTGCGATTGGGACAAGTTATTGGCTTTACCAAAGATGTGAGTCTGACCATTCATGCAGGAAGAGTTCAATGCTGATAGTTCTAGTGGTGTTGGGAGAAGAGCAGAAAGTGCTGGTGCCGGTACTGCCCAGCGAGCCACCGAGCGTCGAGAACCGGAATGCTGAGAGTGTGAAGGTTGAGGCGGGCAAGGTCGATACACCGAGTGCTCCTAGTTGAAGTGCAAACCTCGAATGCGGTGGAGTAGAGTATATATGTTATGACGCATGTGTTGATGAAGATAATGGGTTGGGTATGTACGGAAAAATGTCCAACCTTTGATACCCCTTTACCAATGTATATTGACGATGGCATTTTGACTTGGTGGGGGGTTTTCACACCCGATGAATAATAGTACATAGGCAGAGTGTTTTGGTTTAGTTTGATGCGATTTGAATTGTTTCTGTTGAAAATCGGCAAGTGCTACCGAGCTGTCTCTCTCAGCGGCTCTGGCAAGAACTGCAAGGAATTTCTTATCCAGAAATCGTCGATGTTTACTTTTATTCTTTACTAGAATTGTTATATCGTCCAAATCTGTTCTGAAAGATAAGGCGAAAACCCCAACATCGGTTGCTGAATCTTGTCCTGAGGGGGGAATGCTACGATTTGTTGACGGTCCGAACCGGGACCGCATTCATCTCCAATGAGACTTAGCTTCAAGGTACTGGTAGTTATGCCCCCGCCCCGCAGCTTTAGTGTTGCATTGAGCTCTTCGATGGGAGGTTTTCAGGGTCTTCATCGATCAATGTCCAACCACCGTCATTTGATCGGCTGACGTCAGCCAATTAGGAGATACACCGATACACCCCTTGTTATGATCTTCTTTCCTGCAACTTCGTAAAAAGATTTGTGAATGATTTCATTTGCTCCATCCCATGTCTTGAACATCGTCCCTTTATATTTCTATCGTCCGAACTCGTGTGTTTTCATCTTGCCCGAGCTTGTCAACGCTTCTGCACTTTGTAATGACCGCCACTCATATCAAGATGCTGTGTTTAATTACTCTTGCACTAATATGCAACATAGTTGTCGTAAATTCCACGAATGTCTCTTCTAGCACCCCAATTGAGGCATATGCCAGCAGGACATACTTCTACGCAGGAGGCCACTATGAGAACGCCGTAAGTCTCCCCATCCCAGTCCTCAAGCCCCTCCATCAACCAACTCACACCACCTCAGTCCTTCGGCGAAGTAATGACCGGCCAAATGTACGTCGAAAAACTCGTCCCTCAGCATCCAACTCAACCCTACCCGCTATTATTCATTACCGGCTCCGGACAAACCTCGACCGTAAGTCGGTCTCTCCCCTCTCCCCCCTCATCTCTTAACCCTATTCACAGAACTGGCTCAACACCCCCGACGGCCGAGAAGGCTGGGGATCTTATTTCCTTCGTCTAGGGTACACACTCTATCTTACAGACCAGCCGCAACGCGGACGCTCTCCCTGGGTTCCAGGCGAAGGGACGATTTCAATGTACAACGTATCTTTCATTGAGAATTTCTTCACTGCTCCTCAAGTTGCGAAGATATGGCCACAAGCTAGTCTGCATACCCAATGGCCGGGAACAGGAACAAAAGGCGATCCTATCTTCGATTCTTTTTTCGCGGGAGAGATACAGCAACAAGCTAACGATACTATCGCCGAATCCAACAACGTCCTCGCCGGCCTCGCACTCCTCGACGAAATCGGAGAAGTAATTCTAGTCACGCATTCCCATTCTGGACCTTACGGATGGGGGATCGCGGATCGGAGACCTGAGCTTGTCAAGGCTGTTGTGGCAATTGAACCAGAAGGCCCTCCTTTCGTTCAGGAGGTCATTCATTCTGGTCCTGCGAGACCTTATGGGGTTGCTACATTACCTTTAACATATTCACCTCCTATTACGAGTGCGTCGGAGCTGGTGACGGAAACGAATGCGGCACAGGGTGAGAATCGGAGTTCATGTATCCAACAAGTCGAGCCAGCAAGGAAGTTGGTAAACTTGGAGGGTGTACCGGTGTTGTTGGTGAGTAGTGAGGCGAGCTATCATGCTGTTTATGATTATTGTACTGTGGGGTATTTGAGGCAAGCTGGGGTGGGGGTGGATTATTTGAATCTGCCTGAAGTTGGGATACATGTGAGTCCCCTCTTTTTTTATTTTATTTTTTTTCTCTCATCGGGAGGGTGAGCAGTTGTGAGAATACGTGCTGACTTAATGTGATCGGAGGGAAATGCGCATTTCAGCTTCATGGAACTGAATAATTTGGAGATTGTGCCGCTTGTTGAGGAGTGGATTAGGACGAAGGTTTAAGAACAGCAGCATTTAGATTCCCCTATAAAAACATACTGCCTCAAGTACACGTGGGCTGCCGAACGTTCTTGCAGTTTTGGGGGGGCATGTCACATGCACGCGGATCAATTCCACGTTGGTCGAGGCCAGTCCTTCGTTTTCCTCCTGTCTGTCAGATTTGTTCTGGCAGTTTATTATTTGCTACTGATAAGTCGAAACAGTTGAGCCGTCAAGGGCTCCAGGACTCCAGGACTCTTGGTGGAGCTACTGGTAGCCCTTCCGCGCCACTTTGAACACAGCCACGTTCAATGCAACCAACATGCACTCACAACTTCAAACATTTAACTCGCACAATTTTTCCTTCGTTCACCAATTCTCCATTTCGTTCTGAGTCGAAAGTTTTCCAACATGGAATTCACTGCTGCAGCGAAAGCTAGCAATGGCGACAGCTCTCTCGCGACGATGCCGGCAGAGATCATCACGAACATTTTCTGCCTGCTTCCCTCCTTCGCCGAAGTATTTGCTCTGGCAGGAATTTGTCAGAGACTTCGATATGTTTGGTCTGCGAACGTTCCCGTCATATCGTCACGTCAGTCCAAGGAGCATAGATTGCGAACCCTTCGCACGCCGCTTCCGTGCCGACCAACGTCCCTGCCACACACCTGTGGAGATTTCTACATTATCTCTTGTGGATGTTGTTTGTATGGTGCGAAATGCATTTGTCGTTGAAAAGGCGATCTCGTTGTTTGAGAGACAGATCGTCCGTCGAGTCAAACTGTACGTTCCATCTCAGCCCATCCTGTGCGAGTGCGAGTGACATGTATCATCTAGTGGAAGCAACAATTCACCATTGACCTACTTGCAATATAAATGTGCCACAGGCCACAATCGTCGGCCGCCATACCTCACTCATACTGAACGCCCACGTTTCATCCGAATCCACTACCAGCTCTGGGGCATGATGAAGCTTGATCCTGGCGAATGGCAAGCACGACTTGAGAAAATGAGGTTGAAAGATCTGTATTTCTTGTTTGAGATGTGTATGCTTCCCCAAAGCATTAGATGAGAGGAAGCCGTTGCTCCTCCCACGTCTCCAAACGCGGAGCCCGACTCGGGTCGTGACATCAATTGGAGTAAGTCTCAGAAGCGCAGAGATCTGAAGCGGAAGACTTGGGCCCATATCGAGGATATTTATCAGCAAGTCCAAGAAGAGAAACCCGAACAGCTCGATGTCTATGCTTTGGAAGATGGTTGGCCTCCTTTCGTTGCTATTTGGGATCATTGGCAGTATAATCTCAAGGAATGGGTGTGCCACCCGACTGGAAAGGCGAGGAAGGAGCTTCTTTGGGACGACAGTGAAGACGATGAGCAATGCGGGTTCTCACGTGTCTCAGGCCTGTATTGGTATAAGCATAGGTCAGGCTTCTACTAAGTAACGGGTTTCTTCTTTCTTTTCCTGTCGTTCTCGCGAGAATTATTGCGAGCTGCATCGCCAAGACTTGTATGACCTCTCTCTCACAGCAACCCAGCTCGTCCGAAGTTCTTCCCCACAGAAGCGGCTCAAAGTTGACAGCGATTGAGAGATTTGATTCGTCGCTTTTCCTGCGCTGCCCCGCAGCCTCCAACGGCTCGTGCCAAGGCTGCACCCGATCGTCATTGCCAAGCGACTGATCATCACCAACTTCACTTTTCTTCGCACAACTTCGTCGCTGCAACTTTCAAAATATCGCCGAGAAGTAAGGGACGACGAGGTTTCTACCTTGCCCCAAGCATCTTGGTCAATTGACGAAATGGGGATGAAGCGGAGTCTCCACGATTTTGTCGCTGTCCCCGCCCTGATATTATGGAGTAGCATGCTCTTGGCTACGGCTCAAGGCTCCGAAGTCCCTCCTAGCTGGCAGATGACAACTTGCCAATGGCAAAATCCTCTCGAGTATAAATGCTGCGCTCTGGGAGGTAACATGTGTAAGCACAGTCCTAGCAGCTTACTCTAAAATGTTGCTTCAATTTATTAACGGCCTTGCTTTAGCAAGTGCTGTGTCCGGCGCTGCTCTTTCCAAGAAGCAGAATACCAAAGAAAACTGTCCTGGCTATGTTGCATCGGGCGCCGCACAAACGGCGGCGGGCATGACTGCAGATCTGACCCTTGGTGGCGCACCTTGCAACGTCTATGGCAACGACATCACAGACTTGAAATTGACTGTCAACTACGACTCAGGTCTGTCACTCTCCAACATGATAAGTTCGCAGCTGACCTGGAATAGAATCTCGTCTCCACGTGAAGATTGAGGATGTTGGAAAGGTTGCTTACCAAGTTCCTACCAGCGTTTTCCCAACGCCTGAAACCAATGACTCTGTATCTTCCGACGCTGCTGCTTTGGAATTCTTCTACGAGCCTTCGCCCTTCACTTTCTCCGTGAAGCGAAAGTCGAACGGCGAAGTTCTTTTCGATTCTTCTGCAGCACCATTGATCTTCGAGGATCAATACCTTCGACTACGGACGTCGCTCCCAAATAATCCCAACATCTATGGACTCGGAGAGCATACGGACAGCTTGCGTCTCAACACCACAAACTACACTCGCACCATGTGGTCCCGTGATTCCTATGGAGTCCCTTCAGGACAGAATCTTTACGGCAACCACCCAATTTACTTTGACCATCGCGGAGACAAGGGAACGCATGGTGTCTTCTTGCTTTCAAGCTCTGGCATGGATGTCAAGATCAACAACACCGAAGCTGATGGTCAGTACCTCGAGTACAACCTCATGTCCGGCATCCTTGACCTGTATTTCATGGGACAGCTTGCGTCTCAACACCACAAACTACACTCGCACCATGTGGTCCCGTGATTCCTATGGAGTCCCTTCAGGACAGAATCTTTACGGCAACCACCCAATTTACTTTGACCATCGCGGAGACAAGGGAACGCATGGTGTCTTCTTGCTTTCAAGCTCTGGCATGGATGTCAAGATCAACAACACCGAAGCTGATGGTCAGTACCTCGAGTACAACCTCATGTCCGGCATCCTTGACCTGTATTTCATGGGAGGGAGTATGTGGATTATTTGCATGAGCATGGACAAAAATATATTGTTATGGTTGATCCTGCGATGGCGTATCAGACTGAGCGGGAGAATGGACTGCCGTATGACACTTTCTTGAGAGCGCGTGATCAGGGTGTTTTAGTGCAGAAGGATGGGTCCATATATCAGGGTGTTGTCTGGCCAGGTATGTATCCTCACCCCTACGACGAACAAATCTAACGTCTCCAGGCGTGACCGCCTTTCCGGATTGGTTTCATCCTGATACGCAGGACTTCTGGACCAAGGAGTTCGCCATGTTCTTCGACGCCGAAACAGGTGTTGACATCGACGCTCTGTGGATCGACATGAACGAGGCGGCAAATTTCAACTACTTCGGCGATGACCCAACTGAAAGTGCCGAAGAACGTGGCTTTCCTCCCACCAGGCCAGGACTCCGATCTGCTCCTCGTCCCATCCCAGGATTTCCTCAATCATTCCAACCTAATCCAAACTCTCCTTATCCAGCTGATGACCTGGCATATGCACCTCCGTGGTTGGCTCCAGCAGCAGCTCCCAACACGAAAAGAGAAAACACCGAGCGAACTAATAAGTCCAAACGATCAGTTGTCGAGAAGCACGCAGCCCAAGTCCGCCAAAGTCAAGAAATCATCGGCTTCCCCGACCGCAACCTTCTCTCTCCACCATACCAAATCGACAACGCCAACACCGTCACCCCCTACGGCGGCCTCTCAAACTTCACCCTCGACACGGACATCGTGCACCACGACGGACACGTCGAACTCGATGTTCACAACATCTATGGTGCCATGATGTCCGTCAATTGCCGAAATGCAATGGAAGCTCGTAGGCCGGGAAAGAGGCCAATGATTATCACGCGCTCAACATTTGCTGGCTCTGGTCATGCTGTCGGGAAATGGCTTGGTGATAATTTGAGTACGTGGGAGTTGTATCGGAATTCGATACAAGGAATGTTGGATTTTGCTGCTTTGTATCAGATTCCGATGGTGGGGAGTGATGTTTGTGGGTTTGGTGGTAACACGACCGAGACGCTTTGTGCGAGATGGGCAATGCTAGGAGCTTTTAATCCATTCTTCCGGAATCACAATGGTGACAGTTCCATTCCTCAAGAATTCTACCTCTGGCCCACTGTCACCACAGCTGTCAAGTCCGCAATCGATATCCGGTACCGACTTTTAGATTATATCTACACAGCCATGTATCAACAATCCGTTACTGGTACCCCGCTCATCAACCCGATGTTCTTCCTTTATCCTGAAGATTCCAATACGTTCGGAGTTGAATTGCAGTTCTTCTACGGCTCTTCTCTTCTCGTTTCTCCTGTCACGGAAGAGAATGCTACCAGCGTCGAAATTTACATGCCCAAAGACTTGTTCTACGATTTTGGGACATGGGAGAAGATTGAGGGCAAGGGAGAAAAGGTTACTTTGACGGACGTTGGGTTCACGGAGATTCCCCTATACATCAAATCAGGCTCCATCATCCCCATGCGAAATGCATCCGCATACACAACGAACGAAGTCCGACAACAACCTTTTGTTTTCCTCGTCGCGCCATCCACCGAGGGAACGGCATCCGGCTCTCTTTATCTCGATGATGGCGAGTCCATCGTTCAAGAGTCAACTTCCGAGATCACCCTCTCATACTCCAAGAAAGAGTTGTCGATTGAGGGCACATTCAGTTATCAAGCAGAAGAGAATAGTTTGCGCGAAGTCACGATTCTTGGTATCGAGGACTCACCGAAAGGAGCATACTGGACGAAAGATAATACGCCATGGGAGACAGTCTGGGTAACATGCCCAGAAGAGGGGTGGAAATACGATACTGAGAAGCAGGCTGTGACGATTATCGTTGCGCAGAAACTGGATGCGCCGATGAGGGTTAAGTTTGACTGAGTGTGAAGGGGGGAGGAGGATGGGACTAAAAGTATCAAACGAATAGATGAGAATCAAGAGTACGTGATGAGAGAGTCACGAATGTTGCCGTATCGGAAAGTGGCTGTCAGTTAGAGTTGGTGTATGAGAGAGTCAAAACGATGCGAGTGTAGTGTTTGAGTTGGATTCATTGTCTAGAAGTGTCTGGACCTCGAAGCATCCGTCTCATTTGGATATTCGGGATGTTTCTTGTCGCTAAATGGTTACAGAATGCTTGATTGGATTTTCTGCGACTTGACTTTGAGTAGTCTCAACGTAGAAGGAGAGGCTAGAGCTGGCGATCAGTAGAGAAGTTGCAATGAGATAGGCTTGATGAGGCTGAGAGCGAGCTTGTTATTGTCGGCATTGTGGTTCTGTCAACCGACTCATGATGGAAGGCTCGAGTCGCCAGCATTTTGGTGTTGTCTGCACTTCAAATATTCCTTTCTCGTCCCAACACCGCCATCTCATCCCAAGTGGTGAACCTAGCTTTCTTCTTTTTAAACATTTTATCTCATCTCATTTCATGAATGCTTACCCGAACAATATGCGAGATGCGAGCAGAAAGTCCTCATCAGCTGCTTACCCGTTCACGTGACCATCAGCTGCTCGCAGTAAGCTTCGTAAATTCATCCACCACAGCCCTAGCTCTTTCCGTCTCTTAGAAGCTTTTTAAGATCTACCTTGGCTCATTGGCCAATTGTCTCAATTCCAGGCTGCGAACCAATCCTATGGTTGCGCCTCACCAACACTCAGCCTCAAAGCGGACCGCTTCTCGCGTGTTGACCAATCAGATGCGTGTTTATTTAGGGGTCTGGCTGTGTATGAGACCTACTGCGAGGCGCGAGATACTAGGCGGACTGTCACTGTGACTGTCACTGTCAAAGGTGGTAGTGTGGAAGTCCGATGGGTTGCAGGATTCGATGGTGCGGATGTCAAAATGTGGTGTTTTCGCTGTTTCTTGGTTCTTTTCTTCTCTCCTCTCTTTCCATCTCGCATTTGATCAGTCGCCGTTCGTTTGATATTTGGACAAGGACAGGATGCCGGATCCTGAATTGCATATGGGAAGTAATGGAGAGGTGGATAGGAGGAGTATAAGAGAAGTTGGGATGGCGGGGTACACGAGAGAGGATGCAAGAGATTCGTTCTCGCAATATGCGAGGCGTACGCTTGCGATTCCAAGGAAACCGATACAGAGACCAGTCTCATCACATTTCCACGAAAACATCTCTCCAACAAGCCCCACAGCACCGGTTGTAATCGGCTTTCCAGATACCGAGATGGTGTCTCCCGACTTTTTGGGACGGCGGCATACTGAGGTCTCCTCGGAATCGTCGAGACGGCCGCAGACAGGGGTGGATATCGATACCTCGCACTTCTTTCCCGATTTCGAGACCCTGAGTCCCGGCGAGACGATACAGAACCGAACACCAACCTCGATGCAAAACTCTATGCAGGAAACTCCGACTTCCATGCGAGACCAAAACTTCGATCACGATAGAGGGATTCCGGACATCCAAATCGTGCCGGTACATACGCCCGAGATTGTACCCGAGTGGCCGTTGAGCTATGTTTCGGGGATGGAGGAGATTAGACATTTTGCGCCGAAGACGAGGCTGGATGAACCGTTTCTTGGTCTTGGTGAGCCGTTGCAGACACCTAGTTATCATACGCTTCCACAACCTAAAGGGATTGTTCAGGAGGGGGATTATCATCACCACCGATCTATGGGAAGTCAAGATGATTTGCTCGGCAAAAAATCCCTCCAACCTCCACCACCAATACGTCAAGAAACAAGGAACTGGTTCTCTCGACAAAGCGATTGGTGGCTACGGGAGTTCTCAAGCTGTTTATTTAGTCTCCTATGTGCGGTTGCGATCATCATCATTCTCAAAGTCTACGATGGAGAACCATTATCGAAATTGCCAAAGGGTATAACTCTGAATATAGTGTTGGCGCTGTTTACGACGTTGGCGAAGGCGGGTTTGATGATTCCTATTTCGGAGGCGTTGGGTCAGTTGAAGTGGGTTTGGTTTAAGGAGGAGAGGCCGCTGGTGGATTTTGAGACGTTTGATCAGGCGAGTAGGGGTCCGATTGGGAGCGTTAAGTTGCTGGGAACTCTGAGATTTAGACATTTGGCGAGCATTGGTGCTGTCATTTCGATTCTTTTGATTGCGACGAGTCCGATTACGCAGCAGATCATCTCGTATCATGAGCGTCCCATTCTTGCAACGTCTGGGCCTGCTGCTCAGGCACCGAGAAGTGATCTATTCATGGCTTACAGTCCTTTGCATGGCAGTGTTGGTAAGTCTTCTTCAACCGCTAGTTGAGAAATTATGCTTATAGATATAGGGGTACCCGATCTCAGCATGCAGCAAGCTGTCAAGATGGGACTCTTCAACGCTGCCAACGAGTCGATCACACATACTGCGCCCTCCTGCCCAACAGGAAACTGCACCTGGCCTGACTTCAGCTCCCTCGGTATCTGCTCCAAAACCGCGAACATAACCAGCTTCCTCAGCGTTGTCTCCGTCCCAGGAAACCAGTCAGCATCCATCGGCTACATCGTTGACAACAACGTCACTCTTCCCAATGGAGCATACCTGCAAGCAGGCGCAATGGGGCTGAACATCACGACTCCGCCAGACGTTGTAGATGGCTTGTCCGTCTCTCCCACCAACCACTCCCTCGCCTTTCAACACGAACCAAACACCAAACGGACAACAATCTCCAACCACTTCATAATCTACCAAAACTCCAACTCCACCTCCCAGCCCTCATTCGGTGCCATAGAAGTCCTCCTCTACTGGTGCGTAAACACCTACTCCACCTCTGTCCAATCCGGGATCGCTTCAACAAACGTCACAACCAGCGGCGTAAACATCGGTTCCACGAACGCAAGCATCCCAATGCCAATGGGTGCTGGAACGAATGGGACGTATCAACAATGGGGAAATCTTGCGTTGAATCCTATGAACAGCACTGCGAATTATACAGTAAATGGAAATGCGAATGCGGCACTGACGAGTTATATGGCGTTGACGTGGAGGGGATGGTATGAGATGGGTTCCGGGGGTGGGTATTCGAGTGATGCTGCAATGGCTCTCTCGGATGCTCTCTTTCAGGAACCTAGCATAGCGAACGTTACTGGGAAAGCGGCGGATGATTTGCAGATGGCAGGCATTCAAAATCTTACTGCAAACGTAGCTACCAGCATAACCAACAAGTAAGTTTTTCTGTCTACCCCGCCCTCTTTTTCTTTCCTAACCATGTTTCAGTATTCGAGACCGCAAATTCGTTGGCGATGCAGCGACTGGCTCCTCTTTCACAACTCAAGCTTACGTCAAAGTCTCCTGGGCATGGCTTTCATTCCTACTTGTTCTGCTCACTTCCTCATTCGCATTCCTCCTTGCTACGATCATCAAGACGAGAGCGGCGAAAGTGGACGTGATGCGTTCTTCAGCTCTAGCTACGATGTGTGGATTGAGTGTAGAGACGAAGGCATATATGGGCCCGATTGAAGTTGGAGGTGGAACGTTGGCTAAAGCAGAAGGGTTGAGGGTTAGGCTTCAGGGAGGTGCGATGGGATGGAGCCTTGAGGGGAGAGGTGCGGGGTAGGTGCGGGGTAATTTAGCGAACGATAAATAGGGGAGGATTTAATGTTCATGAGATATGGGTGTACAAACGTATAATTGGTTTTGGCGTTTGAGCGAATATTGAAGCGTCGCCTATACATAGAGGAATACCAAACAACTGTATTTATGATTCCGTCAGCGCGGCGTACATGATCAGCTGAGATGTCTCGCGAAGAATCGAACACTCCGAAAAGTCGCCTCAAAAAAGAGTTATCGTGGCGGCCTCCATAATAGGCTTTGTTGACTTCTGTTTCTCTCCTGCTTCATGACTATGTCCTCGCAATCAGATCGCTCATTTTATCCTTCGTGAATTTGTCGGCGAGCTTCTCCCTTATATAATCAATAGAAAATGAATCGAACGATGTCTTTTGGTCCTTGTCTATTCATCATAGTTCATATCAGCGACATCCAAGGAGAAAAGTCAAACTTACGCGACATACGCACTCCCGGTATCATAACTTTCATAAATCACTTCTTGGAACTCATCTAATGGTATGTCCCACTGCACGAGGTCCTTGAACTTGAGCCAGCGTAGAAATTCTTCTACTTCTAGATCTCGACGCTCTCCGTACGATTCACAAAGTCCTTCTTGTACATCCGCGTCAGATAAGTAGGTGTCTAGTGCTTGAGCGAGATCTGATGGTTCATCATCTATGATGTCCTGGTCTGGTGCTGCAGGCCAGCCGGCTTCGATTTTCATCACGACGCCGGGGTCTGGATGTGGTTCCCAGCTAATTTGAATTTTGTGTCAGCTACATGCGGCTGTGGAAATGTACTTTAAGACGAAACAGAATCCACTTACATAAATAACTCTTTGCGTTCATTCGCAACTCCCAGGAAGTTCCTGAATTCCATGGGAGTCAAGTCAATTCCACCGTGGTTTCTGATGTACCTGTAGAACACAGGGACTGAAAGCATCGTCATTGTATCTAGAGAGAGTTCGCCAGGTCCTTGGTTGTCGAATAGGTATTGAGTGATCTCGGCCCATCGCGTACATCTGTATTTGACTGCCGGCACCTCGACTGGATCCAGTTCTTCCTGAGGCACACTGTCCGGATCTGCTGGTCGGGAAGGGTTCCTATTCATAGCTACGCGGATACTCTGTGTTCGCATGGCTTTCAATTGCTCTGTAACTGCAAGTTCCCTCTCGCTGATTGTCATGGCATCACCTTACGGAGGCACGAAGTCTATTGTAGAGGGGTAAACCTCTTGGAGTCAATTCTAGTGTCTGCGAACCACATAGAAAGCTGCCTAAAGAACTAAGAATACAAGATGCCAGATCTCCTTATATATCCTCACCAGACCACGTGATATATCGCCCTATCATATTATACTTATAGACTTCCAGATATTTATATAGACTATTAATTTATTATAATGGAAATGAATTTATAATTGGGTTTTACGAGTTATTAAAATATTAAATTACTATTAATAATAATAGAATTATAATTTTGATTTATATAATTTTTAAATTTTGATTTTGTTTATATTATTTAAATTACTTAGTATTTACTTAAAGCGCTTCAAGTAGTTTATAAATCTAAATACTTTTAAAAACCAAAGTTTTCAATATTATAAATATTAAATTATTTATTATAAGAAAATTTAAATTTATTATTTATAAAAGAATATTATAATAAGGTAAAATAGTAAAGCGATATATCACGTGATTTGATTGAGGATATATTAGGAGATTTGCTATCTTGTATTCTTAATTCTTTAAGTAATTCTTTTTATATAATTCGCAAATATTAAAAGAATTTTAAAGAGATTTACTTTTTTATAATATATTATAAGAAAATATAAATTTAAAAAGAAAATATATTATAAGAAAATAAATTATAAAAAATAAAATAAAAATTTATTTAAAAATATTAAATATTTATTTAATATTATAATCGTAAAAATATAAAATTATTTTCAAAGTTTATTATTTATTAGAAATTACTAAGTATTTTTTTTAAATTATAAGTTTTCTTAGAAAAATTTTCTTTAAATAATTTTAAATTAAATTAATTTTTATTAAATAAATTTAATATTATAAATTATAAATTATTTCTATTATTAAATAAA
>FJOG01000038.1:234654-275594 GCA_900073065.1 Phialocephala subalpina
AAATAAATTAAAAAAAAAAACTTAAAAACTTTAAATAGTTTTAAATTACCAAAAGAATATTAAAATTATAATATTACGATTTTTATTTTATAAACTTATATTATATTAATTTTCTTATAAAATTTTATAATAAATTTATATATAAAAATTTTTAATCAAAAGAATATTTATTTTAATATTTTAATTTATATAAAGAAACTAATTAGGTTTATCCCTTCGATCGCTAAAATATATCCAGCGCTAATAGGGGTTTCTTAGCCTCTAATCTCATTGGATTATACTCTGATTACGAAAGTATCATCGCTGCCTGCCCAATGATAATTCCTCGGTTAAGCCCCTACTAGCGCTGGACATGTCTCAGCGATCGAAGGGGTAGTCACTCAGAAGTCGTGCTCTACACAAAAAGTCTCCACCGTGATTAAAATCAGGGGGATAGTATTGCTTCCGCGTTTCTGCAACTTGTGCGCCTCAATATTTGAAGCGAAATGATAGCAGCCAGTCAGGTAACTGGAACTCCCAGGGATCCCCTTTTCGGTCCCTACATTAACCTTACCGCCATAGCGTTACTCCCTCCCGTGTTGTTAGCGCTCTTAGTAGCGCATGACATTTCGCGTAGCTTTACCTAAAAAAGTGCGTGCAGGGCCGAATTGGAGTCAATGCATATTATTCGAGAGCCTATTAAATTAAGCCCGGAGTTGTGAGTGTGACTCCCGTTTCTCAGGAGTTAAGTGATGAGGTTACTTCTTCTCCTACAAAAACTTCTCCAGCATTATCTCAGCACATAGACTTGTACAAATAATTTAAGACAACTAGGACAGTGCAATAATGGCTCGAATTCTATCCCCGTTTTCCATGTTGATGCTCTCATCCATGATTGCATCTGTCGCATCAACCACAGTACTGAGTCTCTTTGGGTTTATAACTGGCGAGCCTCTTTACGGGTCCGTTATCACTCAAGTATGGCACCATTCCTTAAACCTTCCTGTACTTTCCTACACAGCTTACTCCCCAACAGATCTCCGACACTACATTATTCGCAATTCAGTGTATACCTACCACTCCTTATTCGCTTTGTGTCTTCGCCACTACTACTCCATTTACCTACCTGACCGGTCCATCCACCGTATCCTTTAATGAGGGCCCTAAAACTGATGAGTAAGTATCTTTTTGTTCGTCTTGGCCAACAATCTACGTACTTCCATTCTTTATTCCTTCTTTCTGCCATGGCATGATCATATCACCCCACAAAGATTGTAACCAACCATTACTAATCGATATTGTTACCAGAGCCTTCACGGTAACTTGCAACATAACCGGCACCACCGAAGCCACCTGTATCACATCTCAATCATATTCATTAGCAGCTACCGAAACCCTCCGCTCCGACATCCTCGACTTTTCCTTCATGGTCAGTAATGTAACTATCACAGGTGGTCTTCCTATTGCTGCCGCAACGCCAATAACTTCTTCGGCGGGAACGAGTATTTCGTCTACCTCTTCAGCTGTGGTGAGGACAACTCCTACCCCATCACAAGCAATCAAGACGACATCGGCTGGGCAGGGCACAGGAAGCAACCCATTGAGTATAGGAGGCGTGTCTACGACATCGGGGACACCTACATCTTCAGGAGTTGCTGTCTCATCCACAACAAAGACTTCAAATGCAGCAGAGGCATCCCATCTACAAATGTCTTGGAAAGTTATTGAAGCGGTAGTGGGAACTATGTCTATTATTTTAGCTCTGTTGGTATAGGTTAGTGGTCCATGGGTTGGTGGTCTAGCAGAATATGTACCTCCTTACAAATAAGCTCTATCATTCCTGGTTCAATGTCTTGTGTAAATTGCAAGGATGCAAGGATGGCAAGGAGAGGAACAGTGTGTAAAGATAAAGATTCCACGAATTTTGATTTCAAGACATAAATTACACCTTGGGTTATAAATTGTGATTATGAATAGTGTTTCCTTTGATTGCGAGTGATAATCAGAATTAGACAGCCATCATTGAAATTATAATGAGATATATCTTGGAGTTAGACTTTGTGAGGACTAGAGAGGAGAAGCTCATAGTGTGCTTGCCCTTGGCGTTCAACATCGTAGTCAAATTCCTCTCGCAATCTAGCCTTCGTTAGCATTTCTCCGAATATAGATACGTGTAGGATCTCTTATAAGTAGAGCACCAATCAAAGTTAATTTAAAGCCAAGGTCGGCCACGGTCTTGGCAAACTCTTGCAAGCACTTTGGGTCCAAACCAACGACGGCAACTTTATACTTTCCGTTTGTCTTTAGGCAAAGGCTTATTAAAAGGGGATAATTTCGTATTGCAAACATTTAAAGCTAAATAAATATTACCTTAAATTAGTTTTCCTCGTTTATTATAATATTAGCCTTTTTAATAAAATCGTTTATATATTTAAATATTATAAAGTTTATTAAATAAATATATTAAAATAAAAAAGTAAACTAAAAATATTAAATCTAATAATAATAATATTTAAATAAAAGTTTATTAATTTATATAATTTTAATATTTCTTTTCTATTTATAAAATTATTAAGAAAATATTTAAATTTTAATTTATTATTTTTTATTTTTATTATTTTATAAATTTTTTTTTAGGAATATAAAAATATATAAAACTCGGGTTCAAAAATTATTATAATAAAAATTTAATTAAATAAATAATTTAGAAAAAGTAATTGAATTTAATTAGTGATTCGCTATAAGGATTAATATAAACTTTTTCTAAGGGGGGGGGGGAAATCACGTGAAAATAAAATTAAAAAGGGAATAATCGATTTTCTTAAATTTTGATAAAAATACCAAATATAATTCTTTAATTAGTTTATTAAGAAATATCCCCTATATATAACTCTTAATAACTTCTAATTAAAAATACTAAAATTTTAATTTATTTATATTTTAAATATTTATATAATCTTTTATATAAATTACTTTATATTTATAAATAAATTGAAATTTAATTAAAAGCTTTTATTTTCCAAGTTTCAAGTTAAACTATTAATCCGTTATTATATTATTAATTAATAAATAATCATATATTATAAATCGCGATCGTAAAACCTCCTAAGTACGTTTCTGCCTAAGGCACTAAGGCCATTAGGCGCTGAGCACCAGACGCTAAGCACCAGACGCTGGAGCACTAAGATGCTATTGCCTAAGGCCATTAGACGTTGGAATACCAGACGCTGGAGCACCAAAATCCTATTCTCTCTATAACTCTATAGCTACGCAGCTCTTAAGGGGGGTCCCAAACTGTGGACACCCTCTATGAATCTACATTTGTAATTGCGGCACTGAACGTTGTCTCGAAATGTATGAAAGACGAGCATGTCCTTGAAAGCATGGCTATATATCGCTCACCTCTCTCTGTTCTTGCTAGAATATTTGGCCCTTGCTGGAGCATACAACATAACGTCCAACAGATACAATGTTTCAACATTCTCGGGTTCATGGTCGCGGTTCACTCCAGACCAAACCCACAGATCCATCTCGGCAAAGTTGAGTGTTCCAGCGCCATTATAGTCTGTGATCTGACCTAGTACGATGAGCACATCTTCTACGTCAATGCCACCTTCGGGCTGGTGACGGGATACTGCAAGCAAGATGTTCTGAGGATGAATTGTCGCTTTCTTTAGTCGCCGGAAGGGAAACAGCAGGCTGATGTTGAGTGTCTGTTTGTGAGCAACAGTGATGTTGGGATTATGAAGAGGGGAATTGAGAGCAGGGAGAAATTCTAGTGGAGTTTGATCAATTATCGGAAGGGAGGACAGCTGTTTCGAAATTTATTTGACGATGATTCAGGTGGGGTGGGAGGGAGAATGAGGAATTCAGGTATGCTGCAGGGTTTCTTGTGGATGGGTTGTGTGTCCGCTCCCAAGCTCAAAGCATTGGGTCTTCCTTTCACGGGTACCATTTTGAGCTTTTGTGATCTCTGTAGCGATTGTTGGGTATCAATGCAATTGAATTCTATGCTCGCATGCTAGAATCTAGAATAGGAACGCAATCAAGTCCCAGTCACGGGGCGTCTTGAACACTCTCCTCCACTGACCCCGCCTCGACCTTTGAATCCTTCCCTTCCCTGAAAGCCTCCTCTGTTTCTGCTTTCCATACTTCTAAGTTCTGACACGAATTGATTGTATTAGGATGGTCCACACCTAGTACTTTCTGCTGCAAGATTACACACTCAGACATCAACTCAATAGCTTGCTGCCATCGGCCTTGTGCTTGCCACGTGTGCGCATGGTTATTCATAGCGTTCAGCGTGTCAGGATGCTCTCGACCTAGCACTCCCCTCATAGTCTCCAACACCCACCCTTCCAGCTCTTCAGCTTCTTTCCATCTCTCTTGATCCGCGTAAGTCGAAGCTAAGTTTAGCATACTCGTCAGCGTATACATGTGCTCTGGTCCTAGATTTTCTCTCCTAGTCTCTAGCACCCGGAGCTCCAACACTTCCGCTTCTTTCAAACGACCTTGATCTTGATATATTCCTGCTAAGCAGCCCATACATCTCAGTATTTCGTTATCGTCAGGACATAGAGTGTCTTTTGTAAGTTCGAGCCCTAGTTCACACAGCTCTTTGGCTTCCTCGAGTTTCCTTTGACACTTATATGTCCATGCTAAGTCATTTATACAACTCAAAGTATCACGGTGTCCTGGTCCTAGTATTCTTCTGGTCGCCTCCAATGTTGCCTTTTGCAGCTCTCCAGCTTCTTCCCATCGTCCTTGTTCGAAATATGTGTCCGCTAGGTGGCCTGTGCAATTTAGTGTGTCAACACCCTCCTCTCCTTGACATATCTCCCATGCCTGAAGTGCTTGCTCGAGCATTGCCTCTCCGATATTTGGATTTCCCCGATCGCGACAATAACGTCCAGCTTCTTGAAGGATCCAGGACCACTTCTCTAGGTATCTCTCGTTCTTCGGCCGATATGAAAGGACCATTTGAGCATGAGGGAATAACTCTTGCCAGGTTCCCCAATTATCAAAGCTGGCATATGGGACAGCAGCGCGCAGGATCTTAATGTAATTTTCTTCCCACCTTTTCAGTTCGTCATTGATCTCGAGCCATTTCTTCATGGAAATTTGAACCAGGCGATGCATTTCGAATTTCTGCCCATTGGTATCTGTGGTGATAAGAGAGTAGCTCCTCAAGGTCGTAATATCATCTTCAAAGTGGGCCTTCTTCTTATTATGGGTGTGGTTCTGGTGATTCTCGCTGGCTTGGCTATCAGGAAGCCGTTTGCGATGACGATGATTGCGCGACAATCGTTCTTTGCGTGCTTTGTAGTTCCCTCGTAGAAGCGACTCAGGTATACCCTGACGATCAAACAGACTCATCAGAGATAATAGCCGAGCAGCTGATGGGGAGCTCTCACGAAGATAGGAAAATGAAACCTGCCAGGTTGCCATGATGGAATTGGACGATGTTTCGTCTCGGCGGATATCTGGTAAATTGGTTCCCAGCAATCTCTCTCTCTCCTCATCGCTGGTGCTTAGCTTGTGGAGATATCTTCGGATACTAATCCTTGGTAGCCTTTGACTGATGTATGCTGCGGCTTGAGCGATTGCGAGAGGCATATAGTCGAGAGCATCAACTAATTCCTTGGCGCCATCCATATCCAGGTTATCAGGCAGCTTCTTGCTGAGGAGCGTAATTGCATGACGTTCATCGAGCGGCTCCACCTTGATAATGTCATGATGCCGTCCTGTGAGCTTGAGGGCTACGTCTTGATTCCGTGAAGTAATGAGGATAGATCCGTTATCCGATTGAGGTAGAAAGTCGTGCAACGATTGAGTGGCTCGTGCTGACTGATTTTCAGGTCTCTGAGAAAAGAACACATTCGGATCATCCGCGTTGTCGAGTATCATGAGCCATCGACCGTTTGAATCATTATGTAACCAACGGCTGACGAGTTGAAGAATATTGGCTCCCGGTTTGTTGCGTTCTGGAATCTTGACTGCCTCTGCGATCTCTCTGTATCCTTCCTCAAACCGTGCTGTTGTGCCGCAGTGGACCCAAAATACCCAAGTGTCTGCAGCCTCCTGCCGGACTTGGTACGAACATTCGATCGCAAGTTGAGATTTCCTATGAAATGTCATGTCAGACTGTGGTTTCTTCATGCGCGTATGTTACAACCCACCCAACGCCTCCAAGCCCGACGAAGGCCACTCGAGCCGCGGGCACTGATAATTTTTCTCGAGCTTGTGTAAGGACATCGCGTGCTACGAAGTCGGGATCCTGGCGAAAAGGTACGGTGGAACAAGGCGTGGGTCGTGATTGAGGGTGCTCTACGGAGACGGCAAGGTTAGCCTTGTTACTTTGTGTCGAATGTTGGAGTTCTCGACAATGAGGTAAGATAGTAATTGACTTCCCAGGTGCAGATAGCCCAGTAGTATAAATTGAAAATCTCAAAGAACTGGGAAGCCTTACCTGCTCGAGATCGAAATGCCAAAGTCGTAGCCGCGTGAGAATAGGTCAACACACGTATGTATCTGTCGATTTCCGTCCTTATGTCTTGAACTTTTCCCTCATGGCGGAGACTTGAAAATGTTTTCCGAGTTTTTCGACTCCATGAATCGCTTTTCAGCGTGACAAGTCTGGCAAGAATTGAGTGCAGTTTCCTAACCAATCTTCGGCAGGCTTTGATAGCAGGAAGCAGCGCATCTTCCGTTTCGGCGCTGACACTGCCTGTCTCGATAGCAGTCTTCGTCTGAGCAAGGGCATCGAGCAAGACAGGTAACTCGATCTCTATGTGTCGGAAACACTGCGGAATCTCGACCCTCTTTGAATGGAACTCCTTCAGGCGGCCCAAGACTTTACCACCGAATTCAAGAAGCTGTACGATGCTGGCGATACTGCCGATCACAGCTAAGGCTTCTGCCATCGAGCTTCGAGGATCAACGTCTGCGAACGCGTAAGGAGGAAGACTGGGCAAAATAAGAAATGAGGAACGCAGTTTATGACTGTTGTGATGGTGAAGAATAGGCACAGAGAAGGAGAAATACTCGAGTAGATTTCCAGGCAGTGCATTTGGGCGCCAACACATTGGCCAGGCTTTCTGCAGCTCAGCCTTGTGAGCCACGCGGGTGATCACCAAATTGGTGGACCGCGACAGGAAAGCCACACCTGGTGCAGAAATGTTGGAAAATACCTAAACGTCGACAAGATTGAAGGATACCACCGACGATTGTTTTGTGTCAATTGCAAGAAGGTATTCTGTTGCATACATAAACATGGACTCATTGAACAAGGCAGCTGTTGATGCACGATTCCGCGCGCGAGAATTGCATGGTCCTATTGGAAGAATGGGCGAACTCGACGTGAACCTCGAGTAAACTGAAAGGTGGGTGATGAGACAACGCAGGTACCGCAAGTACTCGATACCGTATCTTTGAAGATATCGAGAAGCAAAAAAAGGCATCTGCATAAGAGGCGTCTTAATGAATGGATGGAAAAGGAGGGAAAAGGTGAAGGGAAAATACGCTAAGCTATTTCCAGCGTAGGGCGAGTCCTCGAATATCACTGGCATCAGTAGCATCCCTCTCCACCGGAGAAAAAACGTGCCGATTTGCTCGGGCGGAATACCGATAAACCCCGAAATTCATCAACACTTAATAAATAAATATTTTGCAAACTTGTAGTATGCATGTACATTGGCTATTTTCAAATTGTTCCGTCAAAATTGTATTAAAATTGGAGTGTGGAACGTTGAGAAAAGGGTTTGTGAGTACTTGAGATTTTGGTGTTCTCACGTCACAAAATCGGCGCCTTTTTTCTCCGCTGGCATCATCTCCATGGACTCGTTTCCAAACTCCGGGATATCCGATCTGCCTGCTCACGACTCAGAGTTGATCGAGGAATAGAAACAAGGATGAATTCTACATGAATGTACAATGGCGGCGTACATCCGTACTTAAATCCGCACTGTGCCTCGCATTCGCATCAGGATCAGTATAAGTATCAACATTTCCTCTCCCTGCATGTTCTGTGTCAAACTCGCCATCTCTGAAGTGATAACTTGAAGCACAAGATGCCTTACCCATCTGCCAGGCCCGACAATGGTATGTTCAACTCTCCTCCCATCTGGAATATGACTGACGACCAGCAGGAATAGCTTTCGTCAAGACCCGACATCACGACACCTACCCCTTCATCGACCCTGCTACGAAGTCAGACCATACAGGACATTATGTGCTAGTAACAGGCGCATCGAAAGGGGTTGGACGTGCTACTGCACTCGCATTCGCGAAATCTGGTGCTGAAGGAATAGCCATTGGAGCACGATCAGACTTCGGAACCCTCGAGCAAGAGATGTTATCCGCCGCCAAAACAGCAGGAAAGAAAGCGCCGAAGATCCTAAGGCTATCCCTCGATGTGGCAGACTATTCAAGCGTGGAAAAAGCTGCGAAGGAGACTGAGAAAGAGTTCGGGCAACTGGACATACTGATCAATAATGCGGGGTATCTTGGAGATTGGGTGGCCATTGGAGAGACGGATCCCAAGGGCTGGTGGCGGAATTATGAAATCAATGTTGGGGGTGTATACAATGTCTCGAGAGCATTCTTGCCTTTGGTACTGAAGGGGAAGCAAAAGACTGTTGTCAATATAAGCAGTGCTGGTGCACATGGTTTGAGTGCTGGAGCGAGCGGATATCAGAGCTCGAAATTCGCGCTCTTGCGGTTCACTGAGTTTCTGAACGTTGATTATGCAGATCAAGGTCTGGTGGCTTATGCTGTTCATCCTTGTGGGGCACCTACAGAACTTGGGCTCAATATGCCTGAGCACATGCATTTCGGTATGGCTACCGCACTTTCCTTTCCAATTATCCAGCTGACAAGATTCTAGTCTTCACCGACACTCTTGAAATCGCATCTGATGCCATGGTATTCTTAACATCCCAGAAGCGGGACTGGTTGGCTGGCCGGTACATTGATTGCTGTTGGGACATGGAGGAGTTCTTGAGCAAAGAGAAGGAGATTGTCGAGGGCGATAAACTCAAGATGAGAATGGTATTTTGAGTTGGTGTGGCTCCAACCGCAGCTATGTGTTATGAAAAGAGCAATTCTGCCACCGAATCGCCGTCTGACCCTGGGACAATGTTGCTTCCAAAATCCCTGAATACTTGTGAGATATTGTCCATGTCAACTCCAAGCCTTCTCTCGCAAGACTCTTTACAGCCACAGATCTAATTTACTTCACCATCTCCTAATTTTCTTACCACGCCCAATCTGCGACCATCCCTCGTCTTCCCACCAACCCCGTCCTTACAACGCTACCAGCCCATATGCACATCCGCACGCCTACATCACATCGAACACAAACACCCACACCAACTCACAACTCCTTCCTCCCTTTCTCCTTCCCGACCACTCTATCTTCCCCAAAGGCACCCGTCAAATACCCAATCTTAAACACCATCGTCAAGACCGGAACACCTAGCTGCATCCAAAGCGGCGCTTCCCAAGTTCTCCATTGCTTCAGTCCTTCCCAGCCAAGGACGTACGCGAAGCTTCCCCAGCTATTGAATGTTAGCACCACTACTCATATAAAACACTTCATCCATCCTCTAAACCCAGACTCCAAGAGCAACTATCCTAGCACTTGCACCAGCCCGGGTCTGGTCTGGAGCCTGCTTCTTCGGTGATGACCTGGCAATGGAAACTGGAAGCACCATGCCCAGCCACTAGGCAAGCCAACCACCTCACAGCCGTTTCTCCCAGTCCCATCACTCTCACCAAACTCTCAACCGAAACAGAAAAAAAAGGAAGAAACACGAAGAACTCACTGCGGAACATCCGTCAAAGCACTAACCCACACATATCCCTTCACAACCCTCTTATCACCCCAGAGCATAATCACAACCGTCAGCGTAGAAATCATAAACATCAGCACCGAAGTTTGAAGCGCCAGCATTATCTCCAATGGAGTTGGGTTCGGGTCGAGCGTGTTGCGGCCGGCGAGGGAGGAGGGGAGGAGAGTGGTTATTGAGAGGGGGTTGAGGATGGGTTGGAGGAAGCCGCCGAAGAAACTTGTTTGGGTTAGAAGTTGAGGGAATAAGATATCGGTGATGGGAGGGAGGGGAAGGAGGGGAGAGGTACCAAAGACAAGGCTCCACATAGAGGAAGAAGAAGCGGGGGATTGGGGGCATGAACGTCGCCATTTTTGCTGATTTCTTTCCAATTGTTCAAATGAGAAACCGAAGGATGAGGTCTGAAAAGAAAACAAGCAAGCAGCAGAGACACTGAGATATAAGTATTGCTCTGTTGATCAACTAGGCTGATGTCACGTGTATTAGGGGGTATTTTGAAGGTAACCGAAGCCGATTGGCAGGCGCTGATTGGTGGCGGTACGACGAGGGCTTCTGAGTGGTTGGTTTGAGTGCGAGTTTCTCCACTGTGGATTGTCGGTATATAATTTATATTCCGATGAAGTGAATCGTGCGTGTGCCAGAGAGGAAGCTCCACGTCGCGAGGCTAAACATTTCAATGATTCCGCGCCGACATTTCGAAGTCTCAGATCTCTTCGGCGGGGTAACAGCAGGGGTGACTAGTAACGTTGAGGGACCACCTAGGAATTAAGTTTAGAGGTATTGTAAAAGAGTAATATGGAGGAGACTCATACCTTCGACACAAACGAAAGGCTGATTTCGGTGAAGATGGGAAAGTTCAATCACATCAAAAAAGGTAAAGACAACCGCGGGTTGAAATCTACGACTTTTTTGTAGCTAACTCCGAGGTCTAAACTCTACGCTTCGTTTCCTTCGTAAGCACATGATCCCCTCGCTCATAGAGCCAGCGGCTGCTCGAGATTGATCTCAATACCGATACTCAGTTGCGGAACCTGGGTGTAGTTCGACTGCCTCAAGTTATACCTCGTATCCTGCAACGCCTATCAACTCGTCAGCTTTCCCATCTCTCCGCTCCCTGGTAGAATTTCCACTCACCTGCAAATAAGTCGGGTTCGCCATCTTCTTCATAGTCTCCAAGAAAGCCCAACTCATAGCCCCCTCACTCATCCCCCCAATATTAGCATCAGCGCTCGTCTGATCATCACGACATCCGCTGAACATGGTAACCATCTTGTGTTCCCTTTTTCTGTCAGCCCTCACTCCCAACACCATACCTTCCAACCTTTCCATGACACTTCTCAAAGATGAAAAGAACTCACCTCTCATAAGCACCATAATCCCCCTCCGCCAACCCCTCCTCCTCCCCCATATGCTTAAACCCCCTAAAGAAATTCGTCGCACCAGCATACAAATCCTTCGCCTCAGCCATCTTATCAAAGCTGAAACCACCTCTAAACAAATCATTCGCCTCCCCCATCAATCTCACCCCTGCCTTCAAATTATCCATCAAAGAAATGTTACCATCATCATCACTTCGATAGACAAACGGTAACTCCAGGGCTGAGCCGGAATGGCAACAATCTAAGATGACGAACAGGGTTGAAGATGGAGGGAGAGCGGAAACGAGGTGTTGGTGTAGGATGTCAGAGTCGATTTGTCCGCGTTCGCGGAAGTCGACAGGACAGATGGTGTCGAGGAGGCCGGAGGGGTGGTTTCCGGTGGGGTCTTGGACTTGACCTCCATGTCCAGAGTAGTGGAAGAAGTTTGTTGTTCCTGGTTCGGAGACTAGCCAGTCTATTGCTGCCTTTGGGGTTGGTCAGCTGACTTGGACATAAGATGGGAAAGGGGGGGAGGTACGAGGATGTTATGACCGCTGGGGTAGTATTGCCCTTCCATGTCATCGCGGAGAATGACTTGTGAGCGTGGGTCATCTGAGTAGCCGCGATAGCTGAGGAACTCGGCGACGTTGGCGACATCTTGATGGCAGCCGCGGAGTTCATTTTCGCTGCCTGTGTAGCTGATACCGAGTCAGTAAAATAGTTTTCGGAGAATATGCAACGAACCTTTAGTGTACGGTAGGAGAGAATGAGGGTAGAGAAAGGAGAAGGGGGATACTCACTTGATGCCGATGAGGAGGGACTTCTTTCTCGAGCCGTACGACATCGTTCGGGATGATTGAGAGTCACAAATCTGAAATAGACGCCAAGATTGCTGAAGTGAGATACGATCTAACAAAAGGCAGGTACGAGAGCCAAGACGTCGAGATTAGATCCAAGAACAGAAGCGCGGAAGGAGCGGAGGGCGTTGATGAGGTCGTCATTTCTTAGTCAGAATGTGGGTCCAGCTGAACAGCCACGATGTGAATGTCTGTGACGCTTTGTGAACCAGACTTGAAACTTCACTCCCTTGGCATGGTACGAGTGAAGCGAGGGTGAATAGGGGGATCAGAGTCAGAGTCAGGAGATGTGGTGAAATTCGAATGCAGATATATTTTGCCTTTGAGCTTGCAAAGCTACTCTCGTATTTGGAAGCGACCCCACCAACCCCGCGATGCAAAAACCAACGCCAAAATCTAACCTCCTCCGATTCCTATATACAACATAACATCATCAAATCATAAACCCCTTCCCATATATCCAATTTACATAAACAACATAGCAACCATGACAGCAGCAACCGACACCATGGTGCCCACCCTAACACTGCTCGCAGCCGATTTAATCTCTCCAACCTTGAAGCTCGGTAGGTAGTTCGCAGGATCTGTCGAATCCACAGTTCCATTCCAGCAGTAGCGATCGAAACATTGTTGACACACTGTTGGGACCGTTGTACCGGTTTTGGTGAAACTTCTGCTGAGGACAGCGCACGCCATGCATGTTGGCCATTGTGCATCAATTGTTCCATTTGCTTGCGTCGCGACCTCGTATCCATTCCGTATAATCAAATTTCGTTCCGTGTCATTGTATGTGAGTTGATAAGTTGATACGTTGGAGGGATAGACGTAGGGTGAATTGGGGACGTAGACGATGAGAGGTGATGGTCCGGTCATGTTTGAAGCGTTGCAACCGAAGAAGGTTGGGTGATTGTTGAGACCGAGGTTGACGAATGTGTTTTGATCTGGAATTGAGGGAAAGGCGGTGCCATTTTCGACGGTATTGTTCAGGGATCGCTCGTAGGTTGCCACCAAGGAGGTACCGTTTGGCCAGTTGTTTATATCGGCCGAGGAGTCAATGGCGAAGATAACATCGACGTTACGGTTAGGTTGGATCAGAGGGTACAAAGGAATGTTTTGACCGTCCTCACCACCATCAACCAGTGTCAATTCGGTGGAGTTGGCGTTTCTGTTGGTTGCGTTGTTGAAGTGGTAGAATGGATTAGGCTGGTATTGAGCGATGTCGTTGTTGTCGAAGCCGATGTCGCTAAGGATGGTCTCGAGCACGTTCGAAACGATGCTTGGAACGGATGAAGAGTTGAGAACGACTAGGACTTGGTTGAAGAGTGTGGATGAAGTGCCCATCACGAAGCCGGCTTGGTCGAAGCCTTCGACACAGTCTCCATCTGATGGAACGACGCCTGCTGAGAAGTTCGATCCGACGTATTGAAGTGGTGCGAAGGCATAGGTAGTTGGATCCCAGGACCCCAATTCCCATGGGTTGAACTCGAATAGAGTCGAGTTCAATGACACAATTTCGGTGTATGGTGCGCGACCGTCAGAGACGAGGAATGGCATGGGGATAGATCCGCTTGTGAACATATCCTGCTGCGCGATCGAAGAGAATGTGTATGCTGGTCCTCCGTCTGTGGCATTGACCAACTGGAAGGACAGAGCACGACCCCAGTAATCTGTAATAGAGGTATTGTAACCAGCGTCCGCTTTGGATCCAACTTCATCGTGGAGAGTGCTCCAGTAGTCTGCAGTGCTGAGAAGTTGGATGCCATCCCCGTTTGGACCCTCGAGAATGCTGTTGCCGAATTTCCAGACGTTTGAATCCTTGCTACCGTCACGAAGATCCTCCACTGAGCTGAAGTTGTTGGTGTAGATGGAGCCCACAAGCCATCCGCCACCAGAAAGCCCAGCAACATATGTCGAAGCTTGAAGAAGACCACCAATCTGACCTCTGTTGGTGGAGTTGCTGGTTCGGTTGTCTGCAGCAGCCAAGAATCCAGCACCGTTCATCAAAGCTCGCCATCCACCTCCCGAAGCAGCAATAGCAATATTCGGTAGTGCTGTCGCGTTGTTTCGAATGCCGTTAATGTATGAAGCGGCATCAAAATCAGTGATGTTCATTCTTGTGAGCCATGAAATCATTGGGTCGACTGTGACATTCCTCCGTATTGGGAGCCATGCTGTCTCGTTCGGCGATAGTGAATCTGCATTTCTAATTGTCGGTCTGTTTGCTGGACATTGAACAACTGCTGGTGAATATCCTCCTGAAGGTGAATTGGGTAAGGCCCGAGCTATGGCATCAACAGCCCAGGTTTCCGGAGATGCATCTCTTGGGAGGTGAACTGCATTTGCTATGACTTGTCAGCTTGCCGGCCTTTTCAGTGGACTTTGGGAAACCTACCAGCACATAATGATACGGAGGCGAGTGATGCGATTACGGGAGCGAGAACCTTCATGATGAAGACTATAGGTATCAAACCTCACTCCCAAAAGCAAATGCGAATAGCAAGGGAATAGAATGACGGAAAGGGAAATAGAGGAGGGGCAAAGATATGTATTTGACCAGTGCCCAAGGATGAAGTCGACTTTGTTTAATGCTTCTCTTATGACGCAAGGGTAATCTGGTAGCCACGGAAATCGGTCTCGGCAGGAGATCGGCAGGGACACACTAACAACGATCTGGCCTGGAGGAGGTGGATAATGGAACAACGATGTGATGCGAGCGAGGAGATCAGACGGTGGAAGAGATCGTATATATCAAAAATGTTGTGAATAATACCTCAGAATTAGGAATCACGTACGAAGTTCAGCTCGAACGTATCTCTGCCACTGAGGTTTGCGCGTTGAGCAGTGCTGTGCTTGTGCTGATGTGTGAGCGCCGTGACGGGTCTTGCGGTTCAGGCTCTCACTCGCTCCTTGCAAATTAGTGCAGCATCTTACATACCAAAAAGAAGAGCCCCAAGCCTCCGGAGATCATCATAGGAGTGAAAGATGACCGGAGTTATGCAAACTTATGAAATGGTTGCATGGCTCAGCCTCCCTACAGAAAATTTAAGCTTGAGTTGTCGTTCACTTGACTCAAAAGGAGTTTAACATCCCTGTGGTAATCCATGTATGAAGTATGATCGTCAGCGCCGGTTGTGGCTGCACGTGGCGGTCGGGCTGTGGTCGGAGGGACTATCCGACTTGGAACAGGAGGTTGATTGGAAAGACTGTGATGCGGTCTCGGGATTTTCGAGACCTCCGTTTATCCCCTCGTATTTGTTCGTACCTGCACGAAGTACGAAACTTCTCTTGGCTGCCGTCGTTGCGCCGTGATCTTCTCCATATTTGATGGTGTTCTCGACGTTGAGTTGTTGATGATGACGGAGGTTCAGCTGAAAGCCACCCGCCCGGCAACTTCGGAGGCTGTGAAACCAAGCACGTGGAAAATCTCCTATCTGGGCGGATGCGTTGATAACGTCTTGCGCACCTGCTTTGGAATCCTTCAAGTATCAAGTCAAATCCTCACTTCGTGATACGCGCGTATTGAATTCGTGCTGATTCGTTGAAGGGAGTGCTGCAGCATTTCGCCTCAAGCATGCCAGCGCTGTATGTGCCTGAATACGGAAATTGCGAAGCTTGGGAATTTAGAATTGGGTTTGACTGAAAACGAAGGTATGATCGCTGCATCCTGCAGGTTTGATGGTAGCGGGGCAATTATAAAGAATCGTATCACTCGTATGAGGCCAAGAAGGAGCTGTGCTTCGCGGCTTCCTCAGTCGTGGACTCATGGAGAGAACTTTCTCTCACGATTGCAATTGACCGCTGTTTACTCGTTATTGTTTCTGAATCTGTTTGCACTTGCATTGGAGCCATTCGCAGCTTCCGAATGAGATGAAATTGTATTTTGTTTTGTTTTGGTGGTGGGAGATGGAGTTGTCGGCTTGAACACGTTCAACGCGATGCGGTTGTCACTCGATGACAGTCGGATTTTCCTCTGGAAATTTTCAACGCTCTCTTGGAATTGCGATTTTCCCGTCACCTCTGTCGAGCCTTTGGACCATCGATGTATCACGTACCACGTGATACAGAAACGTCGTCCCTTCCAGGTGGTCGAAGGCCCCTGGCATCTTTTGAATTGGGATGTCACGCTCATGATTGATTGAAGTCTCTATCAACTTCATCACAATGCATAGGAATTCTTTCTTCGTGTTTGCCAAAAGTAATATTCTCTACCGACCAAAAGATCCCTGATCCAATGGAATTTGGCTACCATCTCCATGCTGTGTATCCTATCCGATGTATGCCTCCAAAACCTCCCTGCTCCAAAAGAAAACTTTTTGCCTTTCCGGATGCCGCGTATCAAATCTATGCCTCTAAGGCGCCCAACTCCAACCCATATTTCCTCCTCAATCGGTACGCAAACCTAAATCGGATGTGGCCCTCAATATCTGGGCGATGGAACTGAATGGACCTATGAGGTACAGGTGTGTCGGCAGTCGGATGGAAGTTGAATCTCGACCCTCCGATTCCTTCCTCATTGAATTTTAAGTCCTTCATTGCGGACTCGAGTTCCTCGAACCAGATGGGTCCAACAGCCACGGCTCTCGTGAAAAACATTTCGAATGTACGAAGGGTGCTGGGCTTGACCTTGATCTTTTCTTGAGGGTCATTCGCGGGAGCTGTGGGTGGAGGAATGGGTGTCATGTCGAAGATCGAGGAGTGAGGAGGGCGAGTCTTTCCTTTCTCCTTGCGCTGCTTGATCAGGATGTCCGAAGATGTCGATTCCATAGCAGGCCAACTGTCTTCTTCATTTGCGTTCGGAACAAGTGCTGCCTTTCGGTCTTGATAGTACTGATCAATGGTTGAAGCACACTCCTCCACAAGATCTTGATACAAAAATCCCATTCTCGAACCGGTCTTCTCATCAACGAACTCATCCAGAGCCTTCAAAGCCCCCTCGGCCATCTCTTTCCGCTTCAGATTGGGCATAGGTGCCGCGAATTTGGCCAAATTGACATCATCATTGATGCAGTGTAATTCACCAGCCAGTTCCTTGGCCCGCGATGCGAAGATTTGACCCTTTCTCGGATTGGGTTCAGGGAGCTTCTAAGTTGCGGAGAGGTTTTTGAACGCTTGATAGAATTGGACGATCACAGCCAAGTCACTGAAAGCCTCCCAGTCTCTCTCGAACAGGATATCTCGTTCGGTGTCGATTTGGTTGTGAAGGTCGTCGATCTTCAACCAATCGACTGCTTGTGCTGGCGTCGTTTCAGGTTGGCACACTCTCAGCATGTAGCTGAGCTGAGGACCTTCTTGTTTGGAGTCTTTGGCTGCACTTTGAGAGATGCTCGTGGGAGAATCGTCGGACTCCTCATTATGGTGCTCGAAGGCGAGGAAGGAGTTGTAAAGGTAAAGACGATGATGTAAGGGAAGCAAGGTGCGAGAGGGTTTGTGAAGTTGGGCGACATTTTCGAAAGTGGTTGGGTGCTTTGTCAAAACTGAAGCTAACCATTCAGGGATGAATATCAGGTCCAAAGACTGATGAGCAGCAGATGAGAAGTTGACAGTTGGAAGATATATAATGGTGAAGAAGCCCTCTACATGTGACAAAAAGGCTTTCAGAGCTTTCAAAAGGCAAAAGTCATGAAGTTGAAGCCGACAATTGCAATCTAGTGCACTTCATACCTCCGGGGAAGCCCATAGGTCAATCAAATGCAGTTACTATGACCTCAAACTTTGAAAGTGAGCTCCTCCTACCCTTGTGGCTTGACTTAGCTGAGGCGAGACGAACATGTCTGACAGAGCAAGCACGAAAGTAGTTGTGATAGAAACATGTAAAAGAATTGGGAACATGTCACAGTTATCAGTGGTCGAGTTCACATTTCTAAATGCAGAATTCTCCCCAATCGTAGCATTTTTCCAATCTGTGTGGTTTTCTTTCCGTGTTGTATTCCCTTCCTGGTACATTCCCGACATTTCGCGGTACTATTTCCCTCTTACTATCATTACATTCTCGGCATTGCCCTCGCCCCTAACCCAATTTTCTTATGCTAGAATCCTAAATTGATCCACTTTCTGGTTCCTCAAATCTGGTCAAAAGAATCGAGATCCCACCCACAGGCTCTCTTCAATCTCTGCCTATAGTACAGCAAGCGGTGCCCCTCGATCTCGTTTTCAGGATAAGGTCGATGGATAGTCACTGGTCGATCTACTATACCAGCCAGGGTATTGGTAGGGTAGTAAGTGAAAATCGATCCATGTGGATTTTCGACCCGGAAACCAAGCTCTGTCATGGCAGCTACAAAATCTGTAATGTCGACTGAACCCGTACCTTGTGACTTTCCCTTCTTGAATATAGCGCTGAACACCTCGTAAGTATCGGCTGTGACGTTGAATACTTGGCGAGGTGCAGCTGGTGTAGTCGGAGGAGTGGGTGGGCGAGCGATATCGAAGGCTGAGGAGTGTGCAGGACGACTCTTCTCCTTCTCTCTTCTCTGCTGAACGACGGACTTGGGTGAGCGAGGATCGGCAGTCGGAATTGGTACAAAATCCTTTGCAGCTTGCTGGAGCTTAGATTTCTGCTGTTGGTAGAAGTGTACAATACTAGCTATTGAATCCTCGACGAGATCTTCGTACAAATGGCCCAATTTGGCGCCACTTTTGTCGACAACGAATAGATCCAGAGCCTTTAGGGCTGCCTCGGTTACTCCAGGCTGCAGAAGCTTACTGATCGGAGAGGTGTACTGCAGGAGATTGAGCTTCGACTTGTGTCCATCTAATTCGATAGCCAGATTTTGGAAGTCTTTCTCAAAAACTTGACCTTTCTGGGGGTTGGTCCTCGTTGGCTTCGGTTAAGTGAGCGACTTGTGTAGGATTTCGTGGAAGCGTGCAGCCGTCGCCAAATCGCAGAATGCCTCAAATTCTACCTCCAGCATCGCCTTGTGTTCGCTAGGATAAGTCTCATGAAGAGTCTCAACTTGCTTGATCCAATGAATGGCCTTCAAGGAACCGATCTCGACCTGGCAGAGGCGGAGCAAATACGACAACTGAGCATTATCCCGCAAAACGTCATCGGGCGCGCGGTTCATCGATACTTTGGGTAAACCAAATTCCATGGCAGTAAGCTTACGCTCAAAGCGCTTGTTTCCCATTCCCACCTGAACGTGGCGCTTGAGATGGCGTTGAGTTCGGGAGTACTCAAAGTGAGCCGTGTTCGCTAACTCCTGACGAAGAGTCTTTCGGTAGCCTGAGTCCTTCGCATTATCCACATAAAGTTGAAGGACTTTGCACATATAGGACCAATATGCGGCTCCTTGGAGCAAATTAACGACCATCTCAAGAACAGATGCGCCGATCAATTTGTCCTCTGTCGACATCACGACTCTACCCACCTCGTCTGGGACAAGGATTGGGCGGCTATTGTGCCACATTCGGGCGAGGTAAGTGAAGACTTCAGGCTCTGAGAGACAGAGCTCCAGGGTGTCTTCGAGATCGGCTTTTCTGTCCAAGGTTATGGCGAGAAGTTCGATCTCTGACAGCTTCTCGTCTTGGGCTGGATTTGCACCTAAAGAAAGAGTCGAGAATGCAGCAGTGGTAGACTTCTTCGACTTGGATCGCTTTTTGCTGGTTTGGGCGGTTGATCCGTCGTCCATAATGACATCGATCAAGATGCTGAGAATCTGTATTGCGGAGACTTGTCTCTCCATAATCAACAGTCCAAGTGCCGTTGGAACAAGGTACCCAATCTCCTTGGCCTGGTCGATAGTACTTTTTTGCTCGGCAGGAAGTACTGCTGGGACTGCAAAAACTTCTCCGTACTTCCCTTGGGGATGGAACATCATGAGGCCCTCCTCATATGGATTCGTAACGAGCTCATTTGCATGGACTCTGTTCCTGATAACTTCAGCATCGCCAAGGCTACCGTTGCTGCCAGCAACGTATTGTTCGTGTAGGCAATTCATTGCTCTATACCTCAAAATGTCTAGCAGGGGTTTGGGTCCTGACTTGGCGAGATCTTGTATGTTCCATTCTGGCAGCAGCTTAGAAGGCTTTCCCAGAGATGTGTCTCCAATGGTCTTCAGCATACGACCCTTGGCGAAGCAGGTTTCTACTGCCCTTATGCGTTGACTCTCATCGTAAGATCTCCATTTTGGCTCGATGCTCTCTTGATTCGGCTCGTATTTGACCTTGAGGTTGCCGTGCCAGCGCTTTAAGTCATTATGGTCGAATTGTGCCGCCGCCATTGTGTCTTACGTCGTATTAGCTAGTGATCGATTGCAGACCGAAATGAGGGGAGTAGTGATATGGGAAAGGCCTCGATATATATTGTGTATGAACGGAGGTACATTGTTGTGACTTACATGGAACCTCAGAAGGCCAAAGAAGATTGGAGGTAGTCGACGGTTGGTTGTTCATGAAATATCCAAAACTGCAGAGATATTAGTCTATGGTGCAATCTATGTACTACTCAAGGTTTCTTACATTGATCTGCGCTGGGCAAGGGCTGCGAAATGAATCCAAAAGTATCCTTGTGGATGGGTGCGATGATGCGAAGTATGTGCTGGAAGATGATGGTTGCTAGAGATTCACGAGAAGATCTCAAGTAGATGGAGGAGGAGAAGGTTATCTAGAGGAGGCGGAAGTAATGAGGCTGGGGCAGGTCAGAGCCTTACCATTGTACAATGTCGGGCGTTGCTCTGGATATCATAGGCGCAAACCTATATTTATCATAGAACGTACGATCAGGTCGAAAATCCTCCAGCGAGTCAAACTACACCAAAAAAAGTGCCCGAAGTTTCGAAGAGGTTATGGCAACTATCAAGACGACATTGCTCATAATTGTCGGCGGAACGGTCGAAACCACGCCGAGAGCAGAGAACGTCGGATATAGAGCCTTGGTAGATATTGTTTTGGCGGCAGATCGAAGCAAGGAACCTATTGTCAAATTCCCATAGGTATTTTGTTGACAGCTTGAATGATTACAACGACGTTTGGAATGGAGGGAGGCTTCCTTGCTACCCGGGAGCAGAGAATACGATAGAGACCGTCTCCTGCTGATCTGCAAGTCTCTCTCACACAGCCCCTCCAGGCCCTTAAAGACTGGTATCTCTGACTGATTCTCGAGTAGCAGATGCTCTAGGAGACGCACGTCGACTGCTCTCATCAAGTTGCGCCACGAGCTCCTCGATCCTAGCCTACGTACGAGTCGCAGATTCTTCACGCTGTTGAAAGACTTTGGTGTCATAGAGGACGACAGAGGAAGCCACCGACGAGAACTTCCAGCATAAAGATTTAAATAATATTATATGGACGATATATGTAGTACATCATGGGTCGTCTGCTGCTGGACGTTGTTCGTCGTCAATCCTTCCGGTGGAGAAGCCGTGAAGCTCGAGTTTCTACACCTGAAGGGCAATCATCTCTATTGAGACAAACGGCTGTATGCATATACATCATTGGATGTCCAGAAAGGGTGGGCAGGACTTAAACACTATATTTTACTTCGAGGTGTCGTCTCGTCTGGCCAGACTCACTTTCGATGGCCTCCAAAGCTCGACAACACTTCACGATTGTGAAGCCATTTATTTACGAACCTCACAAACGGTCAAGGATGCGTTACGTCAGTATCAAAAGTCTCCTTCTAGGAGTATGCAGTCTATTTAAACTGCGTGGTCGCTGGTATTGCTGCTTTCCATAGTGTTATTGCGGAGTGCTGATTTCCCGATTAGGCAATTCGTAAACGCCTCGCGTAAGTGAGTCGCCCCTGGAATCGAGACCCTTTTCTTCCCTTCCTTCTTCTTATTGGAGCTCTTGCTGCCCGCGAAGTTCCTGATCTGTTGTTCGTGCTTTTGAGCCCCTTTTAAATAGGTACGTCGAAGCTTTTAAAATATGCTTGACAATCATAGAAACACGTTGAATCCAAACACGATCAGAAGATATTTGATTGATGTCATGCTTCCATACCCGCACCGGTATGCCAAACACCCTCCTAAATATATACAGCAGAATTTCAACACCCGCCCCCGAAAATTGTCATCCAGAAGCACCACTCGTACAAGTCACCCCCGGCGTGCTATCAATACTCGCACAAAGGTACTCCGCAGTCCCACTGGGAGGCTTGACAGACCACCCACTCAAGTACACATCACAAGTCCCATCTGCCGGGCAATCCAGATTCGCAATGACCGGCTCATACTTCGTACTCGTCGTGCCCTTGAAATTCTTGAAGTAGACGTCGGTGATTGATCCTGAGCCGGGATTCGATGCACAGTACGTAGCATCTTCTCCGTAACAGCTCTGAATCTGAGCAGCATAATCACAGCCTGTCACTGTAACAGTATCCCAGGTGACGTTGCTGACGGTCGCGGTTCCGTATCCACCGGGGTACAGTTTGATGCCTACAGCCTTCGTCGAGGATACCATCGTCGCGTTGTAGACGTATACATTCGATACTACATCAGAGCCTGATTTCCCCAGACTTCCGACCGAGAGACCATGGGAGCCGGTGCAGGTAATTCCAGAGACAGAGACATAGTCAGCTCCTGGTTTGAAAGCGACGCAATCATCGTCGTTGGTCACAGCTACATTCGTGATAGTCACGTAGCTTGCTGGTCCTATATCCCACCCATCCGTGTTCTTGGCCGCATTGCTAGAGCTCGATGTGGCGGTGAGAGTGATGTCGGAGTAGGCGATGTTCTTCGAATCTCCAGCTGCAGAATGGAAGACGTTTGGTGCGTTCTGGAACTTGAGGTTTGAAACTGAGATGCCACTGGACCCTGTGATGTACATGAGCGTCGGTCTTGCGTAGCTTGTGTTGGTAGCGAAGTAATCCCATGCTGCTTGCCCGTTCCCATCCACGAGGCCTGTTCCAGTAACAGACCGTATCTTGGCAGTTGTGATGTCTGACACGAGAAAGATTGCCTTCTTTCCCTCCCAATAGGTCAGGTCATCTGAAGCTTTAAGAGTACCTTCGATTTGGAAGTCGCAGTTGGTGCATCCTGCAAATGAGAGAGTTGACCTGATGGCGTAGGTTTTGCCTGCAGGAATGACGATTGTTCCTCCATTTCCACAGCTTGCGATTGCCGATTCTATGGCAGGGACATCGTCAGTTCCGGCATTCGCTGCGGATGATGGTGTGCAAATAGCTCGTTTTCCATTGACGTGAGTTACATCTCCTCTCACTGGGGTACCTCGAGCACTGACGATGGAAACAAATGAGAGAAACAAGAGGACCAAAGTTTGCAAGAAGTTCGACATCTTGTTTGCCACGCAAGCAAATGAGCCAACGGAAAACGAATGTCTTAGGAAATGGATTCTCAGCAAACAAGCTCAAGTCCTGATATAAGTAGAGCAACTCTACTCCTTGGTAGGTTTCAAGTATACGATAAGTTTCTCCGCTTTCCTGCTCGCATCACCATATTGCTCCGAGGTTCATCTGATGCCGCTTTGCATCGTCCGTTCCTGGAGATCATAAGTGGATTAATTATCTAGGCCGAACATGCACTGCACTCGTTTTCCTCTAGCTTTTGCTGCATGAAGAAAGGCAGATTGATTCGGTACTCCTTTTTCCATGTATCATGTTCGTGGAAGGAGACGTGAATAAAGATCTGCGAGCCCGTTTTTCATCTCCCCAGATTCTCGGGGCGTTCCTTCATCGGCAATGGTTGCCGGCTCACGCGAAACTTTCTGGGCCAAATTCAATCAGCCTGAAACCGGTCGCACATCGGATGAGTTGAAACACCGAAACAACCCATTCGCTTGGGGAGTGCGGGGATGTGACGACAACGAATTGGTCGAAGCTGCGTGAGATAAATTTGAAGATGTTTCGTTCAGGAATAGGGGGTTCCAAATGCGGGGCAAGTGTATTTCTCCGAAACGTTCTTCTTTCGTAAGCAAGAGGAGACATTTGTTGAATTGGCTCAAATCTAAAAGCTCGCATCGTTCAATGGTGTGAAGTGGGTGGCTTGGCTTACCATGGGAGGCGTAAGACGTCCAACAAAAAGAAGGAAATCCAGCAATCTCCTCCAAACCAGAGCGTTCGTCCTCAATTGCATGGCAGCTTGGCGAGGCGATGTGTGAGTTAGGATCTGGAAGCTTGAGAGCATTAAAAGGGATGCTATGCTCATGAGTCTTGAGTTCTGATCATCACCTTTGCCCTTCAAAAAGCGTTCGTTATCTTCTAAAATGCTGTTGAACCACTTGCACTCATTTTTACTTCTCCCATCACTGGTGGCACTTGGCCAGAGTCTTGCCATTCAAAAAGGACAGCGCGCACTTCAAGCCCAAGCGGCTGTCTCGAGGTTCAAGGCACGAGTGCAACATCGGGACAGTACTCCTCACTCAGCTCTGCCGTCGCAGCTCTAGGTTCTGGATCAGATGATGCATGCATTTTTATTTATGCAGGAACCTACGAAGAGCAAGTATCGATTGAGTATGAAGGGAACCTCACCATCTATGGGTACACGAGCGAGTAAGTTCAGAGGCTGTTCCCAACTTCAAATCATGATCTAACAATGGACGCAGCACTTCCAGCTACTCGAGCAACGAAGTTACAATCTCCAGCTCCCAGTCATCGGCGGAAGCGGGCACGTTAGATGACAGCTCTGCCGTAAACTTTGCAAGTGATGGAATCAACATCTACAATATCAACTTTGAAAACACCTTCGGTACGGCTTCTCAGGTAGGTTTTCCGTTTCGTTGGCCAAGAATCAATGGAACTGATTCTCGGCACTAGGCTGTTGCAGTCACTGCCAACGGAGACTCGCAGGGCTTCTATGGCTGCCAGTTCATAGGCTGGCAAGATACGTTGTATTCGAAGGCAGGTAATCAATACTACAAAAGTTGCTACATTGAGGGTAAGTTTCACAAGATTTTTAACTCCAAGTTGATTTTTTTCATTCCTGACAATACCGCAGGAGCAACAGACTTCATCTTCGGAGATGCTGCAGCTTGGTTCGATTCTTGTAAGCACCCCAAGACCCGAATGTAAGCATACAGAGACTGACACCAAACAGGCGATATCGCAGCGAAGAAAGCTGGAGCAGCCATAACAGCAAATAGCAGGACTCTCTCAACAGACGATGCATGGTACGTCTTCGACAGCTGCAACGTCGATGCAGCTTCTGGCTACTCGCTTGAAGGAGAGGTATATCTTGGCAGACCTTGGAGAGTGCTCGCTCGAGTGATGTTCCAGAGCTCTGTTTTGTCGAATATCATCAATGCTGCGGGGTGGACGACTATGGCGGACAATGCAACGCCGTGAGTACCCCTCTTTTGTGGATAATGCGGTCACGTACTGACCGTTAGCAGGGTCTTTGAGGAGTTTAACAATAGTGGTGATGGATCAGATACATCGGACAGGGAGTACACGACGACTGCGACGGCGGCTGTGACCCAGTCAGAGCTTTGGGGAGATGCTAGTTGGATTGATGCCACTTACTAAGGAGGAGAGTTCTTTTCTCATGTACATATTGGATGATATCCATTCCTTGTAGATTATGTTCTATGATATCTTTCCCGAACATCTCTCTCCACAATATCAGCTCGCTGCAATGTTCCGAGGAACAATGGTTGCAATTTCAAACTCGACTTCAGAAGCTCGTCCGAAGTTTCTTGAAGGCCGGTCATCGGAGTCACTCGTAAATTCATGGCGTGACATCAGCGTCCGCATCTCCTTCACAACATGGCGTGTTCTCCCATTCGCCGGACATCTTTGTCGGTCTGAGGGGCTCGCTTGCTAAACTCGAATCGCATTTGATACCCACTCGACAGAAACCGACACGCATTCAGGGGGCACATAATTCACTAAGCGAGAATTGATCATGCATGAAATGCCGAATTTGGAAGTTAGCGTCATGAGCCCTCAATGGTATTCCTATGGAAAATCGAGCACAATGCATCTTAGAAGGATTAGCAATTTGTGGAAGGAGTATTTCGATGTTGGTATAATTCGTTGTTGAAGAATTTGGTAATGCATAGATAAATGACTTCGCAACGATCAAGTGTTTCCCAAGCTTAACGGAGCAAAATCAATACTGGTTGTCAGCTAATATGACATTCATGAAAGTTCCATCTTTCCCGGTGCCAGAGCGCAGCATCCAGAGGTGTATATGTATATTCGTTGCCGCCCTAGCATGTGTGGGAATATTTCAGACCTTCACCTCCCCAACTGGCCGGCCAAAAACCCGTTTTGGGCGGACGACACTTGGCAGTCCTTGACTTCTGCTGTAACAGATTATGCCCTTCGCCATCTCCTCCTGGAATTGCCGATCTTGATTCCTTCTGTATGTCCTCCTCGACCAAGACATGTGCTGCCAAGGCATTCTCGACGCTTGAGGTATTCGCGGATCGTAGGGGGGATCGAGAGGCTCGGAGCAGGACAACCCACCACAACAGTTGACGTATAGCCTTTTGGATATCCGTTACTCATACAAAAATTAGCTATAGCCTCCTTAGATCTTTTTGAATTGGCCGTGGAACAGCAGTGTGTCGTAGGCAGAGCTTCGGTGTGTTCCTCTTCCCTACATACCTCCAACCAAGTAGTCTTCTTCACTTCAAACGTCGTGGCTGCCGTGGCCCAAGAGGTACTCGTAGGAACCTGGTATTACGCTCCTCCCTTCGATGCACCATTACCATAGTGCCTATGATCTATTCCACAGCTAGTATTCTCTACTCCTTGAGCTCATCACCGCCACTCCGCCGGCTCTCGTGATCACTGTGGTCTTGATTGATGCTCTGACCTTACTAGAGCTTCGCAGACGTTTTCTTCGGTCCTTGGAATCTTTGGTTTGGTATTGTAGGCGTACGTTCTGTGGCAGTGGAATTTTACGTTGAGGAAGTCCAAGAGAATATCAGGTACTCTGGGATACTGCCCAGGGGTCTTGAACCGTTCTCCTCACCTTCTCCAGGACCGCAGCCTCGTCTCATATCACAACTTCCGCCCTCTTCGATGGACATCCTCGGGCACTGATCTAGCTGGTTTCTAGACTAGTTCGGGTAGAATGCGCTCAATTGCGCATTGTGATTCCCAAGTTGAACGCGGCTAGCCCGCTCATTGGCCTATTTAATCCAGACCTCGTACCATTCGACCGCAACCTTTTCATATTAAGTCCTCCACCACCTTCTTCCCGATCACAACATACAGTCACTTGCTGTACAACACATACTTGATACTCTAGTCTCCTCATTGTACGTTCTGTATTCTAGAAGAACCACCAGTTTCGCAGCCTCGAGAAATCTCCAACAATCAGAGCTCGAGATCCCTTCCACAAACACATTCTGCATCTTCCTTTCCCTTCCTTCGCGCCCAGCGAACTTCAACATCACCTTTCGGAACGCGAGCGAAGCGCCCTCGTCGATCTCCAAGTGTTTTTGGATTCTTTCACAGCTTTCGCCCTTGATCCAACAATGGCGCAGCCACGACAGATTCAAGACTTGTTCAACCTCGTCGTGCAGAACCACCTGAAAGTACCACAAAGAATTGAAGAGTTGCGAAACAGCCTCTGCACGACCCAAGAGCAGCTGGCATACCTCTACCGTTGGCGACGAGTCGACATCGAACGAATATGGCGAGCTTTTGACAACGAAGGGCGGATCAAGACTGTCAGATCTTGCCTCTTGTGTGGCCAAAAGCTCTTGAAGAATGCCAAGGACAACACCTTGCAAGAGACCACTCGATTATTCCCGGAGTGGAATCAGGAAGGTCTGGAATCTGGACCCGAGTACTTCCTCAACATGTTGAGACATCGCGCACTGTCCAGCCTTACGGTGCAGTACTCTTTCGGTATCAATACCGGTGACCGTGGCGATGGTGCCTTCATTGCCAATGGCCTGAGTACCAAGGATTTCAAAGTCCCAGAAATGTTCTCAACAACCAGGTACTTGAGATTCGACTGCGACCGCTACTACGGTCTACCCTTGGACCGTCCTAGACCTGGTGCGACGACAGAGCAATGGGCCGAGTTCAACATGATCAAGGACCTCAATCTCCGCGCTGCCCAGGGACCTGCTGCATTGACTCTACAGCGACAGAATATGGCGAATTCAGTGGTTATGATCGTGGCCAATAGGCTACTCACGGATGATGCACTTGCCAATGTTGCTACCAACCGACCTCAAAAGTCAGATGAAGTGAGGGAAATCGCAATTTCCAAGCTGACTCTGACACCTACGGTAGCCAAATTGTCTGTTTCTGTACCAGAGTTGCTCTATGAAGCTCTCGAGCAGAAGGATGCCCTCGAGGACTATCTCAACATCTCTTGCACGGAGCCAAGTGTACTATACTTCCTAACCGAATCTTGGAATTTCAGCAGACCAGGGCTTGCCACGGACGAATTCGGCGAGTCGAGATCAGGGAACATAATGGATCAAAGCCAATGCAGTGTTTCGTTCTTCGAGATGATCCACAATGCTCTTGTAGGCATTGCTAATTGGTCTTACATTAGTCGATTGATCCAGTATCTCATCGACTTCGAGAATGACAAAGATTCAAAGGTCATCATTCGTCAAGAGTTATCGAACCTGGTACACGTGGAGTACGAACGCGCTCGAGGCCTGCTGAAGCGATATGTGCAAATGTGCTCTGGGCGGGAATACTTCAGGCGTACCAAGGATGTGTTCGACAATGGCATCGAACGAGTCTCGATGTCCGCCGATTTCGAACCCAAGACTATCGCCATACAGAATCCCCAGCTAAGTTATATGCTCAGCCTCTGCAAGAAAAGGGTCAGTGCCGAAGACGCCGTTCTCACTATCAAGCAACTTGATGCCCATTACAACAACTATCCTCAGGATCGTGCTCGTCTGAAGGAAAGAGAGTGGGAATCTTTCAGTGATCTGGCGGTCATTGTTGCTTTCATACAGACCTTGAAATTGAGCATAAGCATACCTAGTCACCACCCGAAGAAGGGACAGCTCTACACCACTAAGGCTAAAGCATTGTTCAATGAGCTGGATCCTCTGAAGAAAGGCATCAACCTGTCGCAATTCGTTGCCCCCGAGAGCACACTCCTCCTTCCAGGCAAGGCACAAGGAGCCTTAAGTGCCTTGAACAACTATGTTCTCGCCAATACTGGCTCTGAGATGGGGATCTTGTACGATGACCTTGTCGAAGCTTGTGCATCACGTATGGCACAGTACCTCCAGGAGAACAAAGCGAGGCTGAAGGGAAGAAGCACGATTGAAGATGCAGCATGGCCAACAACAGATATCCTCACACCAAAGGCTCGGATCGAGCAACGCCGAGAGAAGGAAAAGACACGCCCCCCACACTCCTCGGTCTTCAACATTACCCTACGTCCTACTCCTCCTCCCGCTGCACCCGCGACTGTGCCCAAACAGAAGTTCAAGGTGAAGGCAAACACGCTGGCGGTGTTTGGGGGCTTCTTCTCCAGAGGTGAGGCACGAAGCTGGATTCATTGGAACGATTTCGTGGCAGCCATGGAAGATCTGAAATTCACAATAGAGGCTAAAGGAGGATCTGTCTACCGTTTTGTCCCCTCTCCAGATATGCCAATGAACCAAAGACGCACCAATTTACACCAACCGCATGAGTTCAAGGTCGAGGGGCCTTATCTGTACGAAATTGCCGGGAAATTGCGTAGGCACTACGATCTTGGGCCGGATTCTGTTGAACTTTAGGGAATTTTGGGAAGGCATACAGCTTTTGGCATATTGAATAGGAATTAAGACATAAGAAGGACAGTCACATAGACATAGACGTCAGGCATACGGATCATACAGAAATACAGGTGGATGGATGGATAGATGGATAGACGAAGGGAACATACCAGAGCAATAAAACCCCATAGAGACCCAAACTTTCCACGCACTTTCACACATTGAAACCTCTCGTAGGTGAACAATGATCCCAGCTCTCACAAAATATACCTAAACCCCTCCTGCTCCCAATCCGTCTCATCCAACCCGGCACTTGGTAAAACTACAACCCCATTCTCACCACTAACCCTCCCAGGCTCCGCCTCTAACCTAACACCTTGCATCCTATCTCTCCTCTTATTCTCCCAATCCATATACTGCCTCAGCACCAGAATATCCACGATTCCTAGGCACAAGCAAATGATGCAAATCTTACAACCTGTCTGATAATGCGGCGCCTCTCTCGCAAAGAAGACCTGCGGACCTGAGATGTTCCCCGCACAATACGCCAGAAACAATATCGCTGATACAACAGTTTTCTTTGTGTACCCAGCTACATCACTAGCAATAATGGATAGCGAGAGAGGGAAGCCAGAAGCATAAGCAGCGAAGATGAATACGCCACCTAGACGACCGGATTTATGGTTGGAAGGCAGGTAGCCGACGAGACACCAGCCGAGGGTTGCGATGCAGAGGAGGCAGGCGATGATTATGCAGCGGGAGCGACGGAGTTTGGTGGCGAGGTAGGCTGCTATCAATGTGAAGACGACCTGGCAGGCGCCTTGGGGCATACCGAGTTGAAGGGTTCGAAGCTCGCTGTAGCCGAGGCCTTTGATGATCACGGATGTGAACTGGAGGATGTTAGCTAACAACTGGGTCAATAGGGAGGGGGACAACGTTGGTGACGCCGCCGTTGGGCAAGCTGGTGAAAGCTGTGTAGAGGAACAGTAACCAGGTCTTTGGGTCCTTGATTGCTTCGAGTGCTTGGTGGGGCTTCCAATGCGTGCTTTTGAAGCTGTGGGATTGCTTTTGTGGACGGCTGTTGGCGATCTCTCGTTCATGCGGGGTCAGCCAGCGAGCGTTCATGGCGCTGTCTGGCATGAAGAACATCAGGACGAGAGCCCATGTGAATGTGATGAGGCCAAAAATGATGAACAGCCATCGCCAGGCAGCGAGCGGGCTATGGATCTCTCCTATTGCATAACCCAAGATTCCTCCGAATATGCTGGCGAGACCATTACCGGCAAACCAGATGCCGTGGCGGAGGGAATGCTCGGAAGGCTTGTACCACAGACCAGTGATCAAACTAAAGCCAGGGCTGATGATACTTTCGAATACGCCCAGGAGAACACGAAGAGCCGTGAGAGATGCAAAGTTTGACGCTGCGCCATGGCACATGAGGACTATTGACCAGCAAAGGATGGCGGATGCTAGGTATTTCCCGAGGGGAAACTTGACGAAACCGACTGAGCCTGGGAAGGACGCGACGAGGTACCCGAAGTAGAAAGCGCTGCTGCACCATGAATATTGCTGGCCAACGAGATGCTAATGCAGTGTTAATCGGGTCATGGAGCGGGAAATAATTCTTACGATATCTTTTTGAATCCCCATCACCGCAGTGTATCCTAGGGTGATCTTGTCGAGATATTGAAGCATGTATGTGACGAACATTAGAGGCATCAAACTGAAGAGGGATACTGTAAGTATCTATGCTAGTAGAGCTTGCGACTGAATGCACTTACTGAAGATCAATTTTGCGGAGAATGACTTTTTCTTCATCGTCTACGACGACGAGCTGGGGTGGTACCTTCTCATCGAATTGAATATCTGTCGGATCTTGGGATTTCTCCATTGTGAAGATAATTTCCTACCATGCACGAAAGATTTGAGACTCTCTGTAATAAAATAAACAAGACTTGACAAGAAATTGTGTGTTGAAACTGCAGCGACCTGCGAGAGATGGGAAGTTTGAAACTATGCCGGGGAAAGAGAGACGGGCAGACACTAGACTGGAGTTGAAAGATTTATATGTTCATCAACAATCTTATCATGATTGAATGCTACCGAGGACTTCGAAGCATCCGTACGACCGCACGACGGGAGGCCACTTGCTCCATTGCTCTTTCTGGAGATATTCTGGGGTGATTGATACACATTTCGATCATAATGTTGGGGTACTGATAGACCGATTCGCGACGACTCAGTTAGCGAGACCGATGGATGATCAGTTGTTGTACGAAGGATGTAGTTCTCAATTTCTATCGTGATAATGATGAATGAAGAATGAAGTTGGTGGTTGATTTTTCCGACGAGGCAGATCTGTGCATAGCCCCCTTCCCTGTGGCGCCAGCGACTGGCCACAAGCTCTCACAACCTCCGACGAATCTCGAGCTGAGCACCGACGACACCTCAACCACCAATATCCCCCCGACGTTGTCGAACTTGATTATCTCTCATCAAAATCTCCATATTTTTGAATGCGGACGTCAAGGTTCTCATCGGTGAAATGAAGACACGATGCCGCAAAGCAGGTCGGGCGTGCGGATGAAGAAAGGTGGGTATCTCCTTCCTTCCGTCTTGATTCAGTTGTTGACCCAAATAGGATGTGATACTTGCCGTGCAAGAAAAGTAAAATGCGACATCGAAACGACACCTCCATGCACGGAGTGTTCTGATCAGGGAGAAATGTCGTGCGATTGCGATGAACCCAGGGCATCATGCAAAGAATGTACCAGGTTGAATAAGTTATGCTCCTGGCCTGGGTTCGAGGCATCTCTCCACGACCAGAGGGTCGGTACCGGCTCGTACAAGTCACGGGCTCGTAATAGCCAATTGTCTTATACGCCTCTGGTGCCAAAGGCTGCTGGCACATCTGGAGGTCCATCCGAGCCGGCGAATGAGCCCGATACAGCAAGCCCGATGCTGCAAATCTCACATACTGGCTCCATAATGGATCCATCCTCTGCTTTCGGAGGCTCATTGACAGACATGGGCTACAACGATGAAGGAACCTTGAGAATGCCTTCGAGCCTGGGAGACGGCTTACCTCCCAGTATGGAATCTCCTTTCCCAGCCTATCAATGCGTGGGAAGCTTCGAAGTCCCCTCTGCGCAAGACAATATCCACCTCTATTTGACTGCACAATATATCCAGTATGTTCAATACGCCCAACAAGTTCAATACCCCTCTCCACGTTCGCCATTCGTGTCCGGCCACTCAATCCCGCTACCAAACTCGATGGAGCTCAGCACCGAGGCTCACCAAGCCCTCGGACATTATCAGACTACCTTCTCAATCTACAGAACAACCAAAGATCCCAAGTGGTCGACTCACAAACTTCTTTTGGATCTTGGAAACAGAAGCGAGATGATCATGAATTTCATCCTTGCTGTTGCAATCAACGATGTCTCTCTACGCCAAGAGCATGAAGCATCTCTCGAAGCACAAATATACTTCGAAGCAGGCGCACGAGACCTGATGGACATGGTCAAAAGAGACTCTGAAGAAGACTTTGTGATGGCCATGGCAGGTTTTCTGTTCTTGTATTGGTACATGCCAAAGAGGAAGTCTGTTCCAAGAGAGCGAATCCAACGACTGAGCATGACTGTACTGAGCTATGTGAAGAGACACAAGCTCGACAGTCGCTGTCTGGAATCCGACTTACAAGAGAATGAAAACGAAGCACCTTCTAGTCTTACTGATCGTGATCGTCCCGTTTTGGCTCGCCTCATTATCTGGACATTTGACGAAGATGTGAAATGCGGGTTTCAAGGAGCCGGCGGACATCTTGCCAAGTATCTCACCGCACACCGTGAGAGAACCATGGCAGTCTACGAGGTCTCGCGGACGGTGCTTGAGGCTTACTGGGGGACCACATATCCCAAGGACCAAGTTGATGATGATGATTATAACGCCATGGAACTTGAGCTTTTGTGGGCTCTGACGACTCTTTGGCAAGATATCAACGAGCTATCTCAAGGCCAATTTCCACCTCCAGCAGAAGCTCATCGTCGTATTGAACAGCGATTTAGCTTACTTGAGAAGGTTCGTTGCAGTCTTACTCCAAAGAAGTTTCCACTGACACCACGCAGAAATACGCATCGGTCTTCCAAAAATCTGCGACAACTACACAGCCTCGAGACCGGGTGCTCATCAACGCAGACTACGACGTTGTTCTCTTCAACGCCTTGAAAGTCTACTACTTCCGCGTCAACGATACCGACTCGAGCACCGTCGAGATCCCTCCGGATGTACAAATAGCACTAACGAATGTGCTTGAGATCATCGAGAAAACCTTTGCGTCAAAGAGCAGCGATCTTCATGATCGCCTTCAGTGGCCTCTATTCCTTGCCGGGATCGAAACTAGCAACCGTATCTACAGGAATTGGATTGTGAACAATATCTCTAGTCGAAGGGCGAGAGAGGCTTTGCAGCAGACGATTGATCATCAGAGCTGCTCAGGAAAGAGACTGGCTATGAGTGTTATAAAGGCGTTGTTGTGCGAGAGTGATATGTTTTATCCTACTTCCTTGGAGCAGAACTCTTTCCTTGATGAGATTATCGAGCCTGGGTTTTGATGGGTTTTGGGACGTCGATTCTGCGTTGGCGTTTGGTCTTTCTATACTTCACGAATTTCTGACTCCATGCCCTGGCGATATATTCGTATCTCAGGACTGCAATAACTATTTCACAAGATTCTAATTCTTCGAGAGTCTCAGGTCATTTGGTACTTTCATCCGCCACTTGCTCGCAGAGGTAGAGACATCTTAGCCCGTGAAGCTACACGTCATTCTCGTTCAAATCATCACGCCCGAGTTTCCTCCTACGCCCGACACATAATAATTGGAAAGTCGTTCGCCACGAGTGACCAAAGAGTTCTCATCTTCACCCTCCTGGTCGGAAAAACCGACGAATCGCAAACAGCTCCACGAAGAACGCCACCCCCACTTCCTCTTCTCCACCTTACATCACTCTTCGCGAGCTCTCGACGACAATCGTGACCGTCAAGGCTAAGAAGGCATCTGAGACAACTTCATGTTCAAAATCCTTCCACCGAGAAAAAGAAAACTGAAGGGAAAGAGCTGGATATAAGGTCCCTTCCATTCTCGGCAAAGATTGACTTCGACTGACATCAACCCCACTTCTCCCTTTTCAAAACTTCATCAACCAACTCAAAACCCACATCAAACTAAGAACAAAATGACCCAAATACCAATACATTCAGCTCCTCCAGCCGAGTATCAAGAGACCATCAACAAAAGCATCGATGATCTAGACAGCCAGCTGCACGACATTAATCGCAAAGTACCCCTCCATTACCCCGCCACGTCACGTGCATAACCACAACTAACCTCCCTCCAGATCCACGAGAACCCAGAACTGGGCTACGAAGAATTCAAAGCACACGATAATGTCGTATCCTTCCTCCGTACCCAAGGCCTAGAAGTCACACCCCACGCATTCGGTCTCTCAACCTCCTTCGTCTGCGACTACGGCAAAGATGACGGCCCCCTCGTCACTTTCAATGTTGAGTACGACGCCCTCCCCGGAATCGGCCACGCATGCGGCCACAACCTGATCGCTACTGGCTCTCTCGCCGCCTTCCTCGCTACCGTCTCCGTCATGAAGAAGTACAACCTCCCAGGAAAAGCACGCTGTCTAGGAACACCAGCTGAAGAAGGCGGTGGCGGGAAAATCAAGTTGATTGATGCTGGTGCTTATAAAGATGTTATTGCGACATTCATGACCCATCCTTTCTCTACCGCGAATAATGTGACGTACGGGACGTGTATGGCATCCGCGAAGTTCAGAGCGACGTTCACAGGAAAACCGGCTCATGCAGCGGCGGCGCCGCATGAGGGGATTAATGCGTTGGACGCGGCGGTGTTGGCGTATAATGGGACGAGTATGTTGAGGCAGCAAATTAAGCCTGATCAGAGGATTCAGGGGGTTATGATTGAGGGGGGTCAGAGGGCGAACATTATTACACCGAAGAGTGTGCTGGATTATAATGTGAGAGCATCGACGCTGAAGGAGACGAAGGAGTTGCAGGAGAGGGTTGTGAAGTGCTTTGAGGGGGCAGCGATCGCTACTGGGTGTAAGGTCGAGTTTCTTGAGTGAGTGTTACTAGGTGTGTTGGTTGGAGGGTGACTGATGATGAACAGGACGAATACGTACGCAGATTTGAGACCGAGTCGGAGTTTGTGTTTGGCTTACTCTGAGGTGATGAAGAGCGTTGCTCCGGAGCAGACATGGCCGGTTCCAGAGAAGGAAGAACCAGGTGCTTACTCTACTGATCAAGGTACAATCTCCCTACCCTCACTCCTAAGTCCTCTTCTCCTTACTTTCCCTCATCACACCTATCAACTCACAGCGGTTCACACACAACTCCCAGGAAACGTATCCCACATAGTCCCCTCTTTCCATGGCCTCTACGCGATTCCCATAAAAGATAATGCAGCAAACCACACACCAAGCTTCACAGACGCAGCTGGAACAGATGAAGCGCATCGATTGACGCTATTGACTAGTAAGGGGATGGCGGGCGTGGCGGTTAAGATTCTGACTGATGAGATGTTTGCAAAGGAGGTTGAGAGCGGATTTGCGGAGTGGCTGAAGGCTCAGCAATGAGACTAGAGAGGGAAGGGGATGATATAGTGGATGGGTGATGGTGGCAGAAATGGTTGGGCATAGAACAAAAGTTGTGCTACTTTGATGCCTGTTATTCACTGAGAACTTCTCTTATACCAGTGTCAGTGAAAACCATAAGTCGGATTCGGACATTGAGGGTTATGTTGCCGTCGGCAAACCCAGCGGCATTTCAGACATTGATGTGAGAGCCAAGTTGGGGGCATCCTCCTTCCCCACTCGAACATTGGAAGTTATGCTGCATATCGCAAGGATAGCCGTCCCTTGCCTATTCGGAACTTTGAGGTTGTTTATTGCAGGTCGTTGTGATAGGTGGTTCTTCCTTATTTGGACATTAAGAACGTTTGGAGCAGTTCGTTGGCTTCCAATTGTTCATTCGTCATCGGAATACCCAATACATGCCGTTGTCCCACTCCATTCAAATACTTGAATGTTTTGTTGCACTTCGCGGTGGCGGCGGGCCTCCAGGCCCGAGCGGTCGTCCCCATGCTGCTCCTGGTGCCGACCCCGCGATGTATAACGAAACCCGTCCAATGTTCGATCGAAAGTCAAGCATTCCGGCGGTGGAGCGGGGCGGGGGAGGGTGCGATTTGCAACAAACATCTAACATGTCATAGACATTGATTATGAATTTGAAAATGACGGTGATGCCGATAAATCAAGTGCTCGCTGTGCATCAAAGGCCCAATATTGTGCGTGCCTCTCTTCTTTCCTGCTTGCATCTGTCTACATAAATGGGATAGTATAACCTGAACGATATTATACTACCCTGCACTAAATGTTGAGGGGTAGGTGAAATCTTCTTGGCATCGCCAAGTTGGTGTTTTCAATTGAGACGAGACATGGGGATGCACTTTTGAGACCATGGGAATGTACCACATCGATGTGTAGATTAGATCCTTGTCTTAGATCAAAACCACTCAACTGGGACTCAATTGCCGGATGGCGGTAGTCTTCTTCTTGGGTATAAACAAATGTTCCGACTGGACAACGATCCTCATGAGACCATCTTTGTGGTACCTTCCTAAGATGGGAAGAAGCCTTGCAAGTCCTTCTAGATAGCACTGAACAAACCGGCATTGAATGTGATTCGTCCAACGAATGAATGCTCTTGCTACGTCGAGAAAGAAAGTCCTGCACGCTGCTTCCCAACAATCTGGATTCCACAAGCCAATGATGGACCCTGCGTTCTTGTGCGACACTGACTGCTCAAGACGCAATAAATGGATCTCACTCGTGTGGATCTTCACCGCCAATGAAGACTCAAGTAACGAGCCATTGGAGTAGACCTCGCCACGTATCCTCCTATTAGATGTTGAGAGTAGAGAAGATGCCGTGGTCAAGGGGGTCGGCGTATTCGGGGCTCATGGCTTGTAAACACTCGCATTGTACCACTAGATACCGGCAAGTAAAGGAGCCACCACTCTTGAAGTCATTCGTATCGATATGAGATAATGCTTTCACTTGATTTCGTCCTCTTGATGTGCTTTTGATTGAGAAAGAAGTTACCCGGTCGGGACGAACCCGAAGGCAAATATTCTAATGCCTCAGGCACGTCAGCATACTCCTTCCCAAAGAGGCTTATTTCTCCCGTCCATGCAAAATCATCCATCTCACACGGCCTTCAAACTACTTTGCTACCATTTCTCCCGAAAAGCATGCTGCTCACGCCATACCTCAAATTTGCTACACCCAACTGATCCTATTGCAGCCGACTAACCTTTCACAGGCTCTCCGGAGATACTGGCTATCTGGATATAACAGAACCGCACCGATCGACTTTCACACCCTCTGCTTCTGTTAAGTGGAGAGGACCATGACTAATATTAGCTTCCAGCATGAATGCGGAGCATAGTACGGTACTTGGCCTATTTATGACAGAAGGACATCTTAAAGAGCTCGCGGACCCCATCTTGCACTTTCGAGATGTTTGGAGACCCTTGACGACGAAATGATACCGTTGTTCATTCGAGCTCGACGACAGCATAGATGGCGAGGACAATGAATGGGTTTACGCCGAAGGGGCGTGTACGGACGAATGTTGGGCACAAGTATCTCGAAGCTCTGCAGTCTAGGGCAAATGGCGATTCCGATTCCTCGACTTCGTCCTCACCACCGAGTGTGCAGAAGAGTCCTGGACTGGATCTGTTGATTCTGGGGATTACTTCTGGGACGGCAATGGATGATATTGACTTTGCTCTCTGCCGGTTCACACAAGAGACGCCCGAATCTCCGTTATGCCTTGATCTCATCAAGGTACCCCTCAATGTCCCTCGGTCTGGACAATCGCTAAGTGTTTGCAGTACGACTCAGTTGTTATGCCCTCCAAGATTCGAACCGACATATTCTCAATGCTACGAGAAGATGCTGCTCCGCCGAGCATGCTCTCCCAGATGGATGCCGAGATGGGCCATACATTTGCAAACGCAATCCACCTCTTCGCACACAAGCACAGCATATCAGTGGATGACATTGACATGATTGGCTCCGGGGGACAATTGATATCGTTGACGGGTACGCCACCAAAAGGGCAACACAGGTCAAACATGTGCCTGGGAGAAGGAGCAGTGATATCAGCAAAGACAGGCGTCACTACAGTCTCAGATTATCGAACAGCAGAGCAAGCAGTTGGCAGGCAAGGAGCACCACTCTTCGCATACCTCGTGGGACTTCTACTCCATCATCCTACGCGGCTCCAAATATGTATCACCATTGGAGGCATCACGACTGTTTGCTTTATACCCCCAGATAATGCCGGAGGAATTGATGCAATGTACGACTGGGACACCGGTCCAGGAACCAGCATGATCGACTCCGCATTCCGCCAATTCGGACTCGACCCCACCACCGACCAAGCCTCCTCCCTCCTCCACGGACAAATCTGCCACGAAGTCGTCGAAGAACTCCTCACATCCGACGATTACCTCTCAACTCGACCTCCGAAGACCACTGCCCGCGAGATCTACGGCGATGCAAAAGCACAACACATTGTTTCTATGTGTACCTACCGAGGTTGTACGCCTGCAGATACCATCGCAACAATGACACGCTTCACATCCGCTTCCATCGCTCAGCAAATGCTGCTCTTCGGCCCAGGCAGAGACGCAATCAATAACGCAGATATCGTGGTAGATGGTAGAGGAATGTTCAACATGCAGCTGATCTCAGATCTCCAGAACGAATTTCCAGGCGCGAGGTTCGGCTCCTTCGATAAGACAGGCGTACCAGCCAACGCGAAGAAAGCTGTTGGGTTCGCGATGCAAGCTATGGAAGCACTGCTTGGGAGAGCATTACCTGTTCCTACGAATGCGGATGTAAGGAGGCCGAATACCATAACGGGGAAGTTGGCGCCCGGGTTGAGGTGGAGGGAGGTGATTGAGAAGAGTGTTGTGTTTGGTGGGGCTGGGAGGGGATGGGAAGGTTTGCCTGAGGTGAGGGAGTTGATCGTGAGACAGAAAGCCTGAGTTTATTTGCACAGGGAAGTGGAGGCGAAAGGTAGGTCGCTTGTTGCTTGCGTGCATGGCGAACTGGTGCTGGTGGTAAGATTTGGATACCAATATACTCACATTTTTGCATTACATCAACATTCGGAGCAGCATAGGAATAGATTTCAATATCATGGCTGCATATTCATACTCCCGTCTTTCCTTTCTGCTGCAAGCTTCCCTACTAGTGTCTGGATAGATGATCTGGTACTGTTAATACAGTCTTGTATCCCGTTCTCCTCTGAGCAGATGTCCGCTGGAATTTTTTGCTTCACTCCTTTCTTCAAGCGACAACAAACATGCCCCCTTAACTTCTCACTCCGCCTAAAGTCTGCCGACAACCAAACAACCCCTTTCAAAGCGAAATTCGTCTTCGCCCCTTACCCATACACGAGTATGATTCTCGCTTCCTCCTATCCAAAGCGAACTCCTCATCGCCCCGACGACCACGCCCTTTACCCAAACGAACCATGTCCGTTCCCCAGATTTCAACCGAACCATTCTTTTTGTAAAGCGAGATTCGTCTCTGCCCCATACACATGTCAAAGAGTCCCTGTTCCTTCCTTTTCCAAGCAAATTTTCTCTTGCTCCCTAGAGGACTGGCGACCATGTCTCGTTTCCTCCTGTTCGAAGGGAGCCACGTCCCTTCCCCTGATTTCAACTGAACAATTCTCTTTGTAGAGCTGGCTACTTGTACTCTTTCCTCTCTAAACCCATACTGCTCCTGTTGGAAAGGATGTAAAGCATCTCCTTGGATGAGGACAGGTTGAAGCAATCACAGTGGTATCGATCTTAACAGCACAAGACCCACAAAATCCCGACGAAAGGCATTTAATACCATCTCGTATTATATCTGAATCTGTATAGTTAATTTTTGTTTGTTGACAACAAATATCCATCTTATTCCATGATTAGACTTACTTGCAAGATTAAATTTGACGTGCTGGAAAGTCGCTGCGGAGCAAGGGGGTGGTTGTAAGGCTTGTTGAGGTAGACAGACAGGTCGTGATTTCCTCGAGATAGTTGATTTGCTCGTTGTAGGAAATGGTCGCAGGGATAAAGGATTAGGTTCTTATAGTAGAAGAATGGAGATGTTTGAGGAATGGCTCATTATGGCGGACGACGGACGGTGAA
>FJOG01000038.1:276243-303081 GCA_900073065.1 Phialocephala subalpina
TTGGTAGGGGAATTGCGGGAGGAGAATTGGACTGCTAGAACAACGCGGGAGACAATGTGGGGAAAAGCTTCATCGCAACCTCATGTTACGAGGTTACTTCTAAGCCTTCACTCAAAACTACCACGATCTCGACCAAGCCAATGCCTACGGACAAAACATAGGAGCCATTGTGTGGGAACGTATCGTCGAGCTAACCGTTTAAATTCAATATTGATCTAGGTATGTACGCTCTCGTCTCCATGCTGCACTCGTTTGCTCATTTCTCCTCCCTTGACAACAATCCCGTCGTCATACCAAACCCTCTAGTACCGACTTAGGTTCTTTCAAGTTTCTGCTTCCGGGCTATCTTGTTGAAGCATGTGTATGGCCAAGGTGCAGGGGTTGCAAGAAGACAATTCTTTGTGAAGTTGCCATCTGGGAAGAATATTGATCGGGAAATGAGGAGCTAGTAGTCGGCTTTATAGGGGAGATGTGGTGGGAAGAGGTTGGGAAGCGAGGGAGTCGTGCTTAAAGTGACAGGAATGAGGATGAGAATTCAGCGCAAGGTGAATTCGGTGTAGGATGTAGTCTGAGTGGAAGCTGAAGAAGGATTCCTTCTTCAGTTTCAAAGCCTCTGCAAATTTGTGACTAACTGGGGAGTGCTATGAGCGGCAGATTGTTGGAATTTACTTGCAAATTTGTAGAGCATTATCTTGCTGCTTTTCTCTGGGGGAGGATAGTCCGATGACTTCAAGGGGATTGATCGCCTATGATACCTGCAGTGGTGGTACATCAAGAACTGAAGCAGGAGCGTCGACGTCGACCTCGAGGCAAATTAATCCCGCAACGCAATGCAACGTCGAAGTTTTCGAGGCAGTTCAACCGTCCTGTGGCTGCATTATTTCCACCACCACCAAGCCATGCAGGCACGGGAGGATATCTTTATGCCGCTTGGATCAACCAGAAACCTACCAAGTTGCATCGGCGCAATATTGAAGAGTTCTCCACCTCCTGGTGGGGGCCAGAAGGCTGAATGTAGCACAAAAAAGCTCAATTGTCCAAAATTGTCGTGATTCATGGCCATTCCGAGACCACCTCATACCATGACGCTATCGAATTCGCAATAACTGAACAAGATTATCGATCAAGATCTTCGAGAAACAAGAAACAAGAAACGGTCGCGATGGCCGAAGAAGCGACGAGACAATCGCAAGAGAAGAAAATATGAAGTGGAAATTCGTAGATCAAGTACCCGCACGAAACACGGATTTGAGATGAACTGAAGAAAATAGTGATGATCTGATCAGAGGGAGAGATGTAGAGATCATCTCACGCCGAGGAAGACAAATTTAAGGCTGGATCAAGGTGGAGCACCTCGAGTGCACTCATCAAGACATGAGGGGCGATATAAAGCGAGATAGAGAAAAGGGAAGAAGCCAGCATCGGAGAAGTTCTGCGAATGCCACCAGCGCAAGGAAAGAAGCAGGAAACCTCCTTCCCAATCCGACACACCGTCCACCTCAGGTCACATCAATCCAAGATTTTGGACCTGATGAACTTCCCTGATAACATCTCATATGATAATCCATCTTCTAGAATCTCCATCGAAGATCTTTTTCTTGTCGGCCATGTGGAGTCTGAAAAACGTGTTCGGAGTGCCGATCGATCTTCTTGGTGCTTGGCGTCCCTTTCTCTCCACCAAACAGACTTTTTCCCCTCGTGTTAGAAAACCTAATGGCGACATTCGGAACAGGGGCCATCAACCCATCATATTCTGGCTTGAACTGAAGGCGAAAGGTATTCGCGAATTTTCCAAGGTCTTCAAGCCACAAAGCAAAAGCCGACTCTGCCGCCGAGCAAGACAAATGTCTCACAGACGGGAGGCGGCAGCTGTCACCGAGGCCTGCCAGGACGGTCGATAACGGCTGGCACCAGGACGTGGGTATGTGTAGGCATTTATTGCGTAGGCTGGACTTGAGCTCTAGTCCGGCCATCTCACTAAATTGAGCCTGTTGGTGGATGCTGGGCTATTGAGAAGTGCACTGACGGTGCGCTCTAGTGAGGGGAATTGGCTGCTCCGTATGGTTACCGAGACCCTTCCAAGCCGGACCGTTTTGCTTTTTGGGAAGAAGTCTGGGATGTCTCCGCGGGCTGAACCTGGTGTGAGGCGAAGGCTGGACCTGTTGTGATGTTGGTGGAGGAACATCGCAGCAGAGCTCTAGCCTTAGAGCTGGATATGGTAGGCCATTTATTTGAAGAAGCTTCGATGACTTCATGTGGATCGGTAACTGAGTTTGAGTTTAAACGCAGGGTTTGACGGTAGGTTCCTATCGCTGGTTCGCATCTCGTTTTCATAAGGCGTTCAGTGGCTAAGTAGGTTAGGTTACTTTATCCAACTTTCAGCGTGGGTTGGAGTGGGGTTTGGAGGAACACACAACATGGATGTTCATGCATCCAGCCTGGACCCTGTAGCACTAGTCCATTGCAGGCATGGTCGTACAAATGATATCAACGACCAACAACTTCGAGAGATGAGGAGGAGGAGGAGGGGGAGGATGTCTGGAATTATGAAGCTAAGAAGCGTACTTACTGCAGTGAAAGCCTCAACTCCCAACTTCATACGCTCGTCGATTCAGGACGCCATATGCCCGTAGATAGTGCTGCGCCGTACGATACTAACGGGCCGGGGATTATTCTGATAGTGTATTTAGTGTCTGCGGCGCTGACGCAACAGGGACAGTGGGGCGACCTCGTCTATTTTCTCCTTGGCACCTCGAGACATCATTTCGACCCTCTAGATTTCCATGTGGCACGTGCTGAGAAGTCGTCTGTCCTCTTGGTGTTTCGAGTGCGGAGAAAAAAATATGTGAACCTGGTGAGACATTCAAGTCAGGATCTCCACGATCACCACAGACGATAAAAAGTAAAATAGAATTGATTTGCTCGACTGGATCTGCCATCACTAGCTTCAATGGAGGAAGATTGACTGCCGCATGGCCAGTAAGCATAGTTCTCGGGAGTGTAGGAAACGGGAGTTAACCCATGATTGCACGTGCTGCCTTGAACAGCCTGTTCTAACTGGCAGACGTGCTTCGGCGAGTGTTAGTAAAAAGGAAGTCCAAAAGAAAAGTCGCCTGTCAACAGTTTCTTATCTAGCAGCCTCCCCTGGAATAGTGGTCCCTACCCTGGCCGCGAATCCAGGCGCCGTGTTGAAGCTCGAAGCGCATTCGACAGTGCCAGTTCACTCCCCGTTCAAAGCCTAGCCTGGGTCCTCCACCCTGACGCCTCTTCCACTAATGCACCATGCGATGGGTGCAGGCATTGATAGATCATGGCTGGCAAACCCCCAAAGTATTTCCAAACTCTCATTAAATCTCATCGATATCTCTCAAAAGGGCCACCTAGGTGACCTTCGACGAGGCGGATATCCTTTAATAGGTGGCGTCAGCCACTCTTATACGGGGGTACACAGCATCCGTATCCATCTTGTCCTCCTGTTCTTCTCCCATTTCACCCCTGTACCCTTGGAACCGGTTCAGCCGAGCTGCGAGGCATTCGAAAGGAGCCCCACTGGACGAAGCTTTGACGGATATTGAATACTAGGATGCTTACTTCTTGTGGGTTTCAACCCACATTCATTGGCACTCGACCACTTCGTCAAAGCTCTTGCTTTTCCTTCTGAAATAATAATCAGCGCTCGGAACAATTGTATATCTGGGGAAAGAGGACTGCTGTATTAAAAGAACCTACTTCCCGTCACTTCCGGCCATCCCCCTCCACGGCCAAATATACCCATCCTCAAGCGCTATTCCCTCCACCACCGTCAATAAAACGTTCTTTCAAGTGTACCGTCTCACAATCCCTCTACACCCTCCTTCTTCAATAAAAATACACTCCTTCAGCCGTATCGTCCCTCACCCTGCCACAAGCCTCCTCGTCCACCGCCAAGAATATACTTCCGCAGCATTGTCTAACGTTACACTTCAGCCGTTGCAACGGCTATCTTGGCCCAAAAACAAAGAGACTTGAAAGGGGGTTTGGACTCGGAATAAACTCAAGGTTTGTATAAAATTTCTGCCTGTGAAATTGATGGTTTCATTGGTATGTTATCGTTGAATCCAAACTGACGTCCTTATCGTCACAATCGAACTCAGAGCCTCGTCCGCCTCACCCCGCCTTGTCAATAGCCTTAGCCTTTCGCTCTACTTCACCCCACCTCAACTTCCTCCAACTTCACAACAAACTCACCACTTTACATACTTTTCTGGACAAGACATCTTGGCTCGAAGTCAATTCTTGCCACCGATCGTCGCGTCTCCCAGCTCCTTGCAACCCCTGCACTTCTCATTTCTCAAGGCAACTTTGCCGTTGCAGTCCCATATTGCGGATGCGCTCAAGCCTGCAAACACCGATCTGCCGTCTACTGAAGAGGTAATATCCCCCTTTGACTCTTTAAAAAGGTCTACACACTTGCAAACGCGTCAAATTTGCTTTGTTACTTGCCCATAATCCCTCCTGTTGCTTTGGGTGTCTTGCACTCGCCATCCGTTCACGTTTGTCGCTGCTTGGCTAACAATTCGATCTGTAGTCAACCAACCAATTGCACCTTTTTGAGCTACCTCACTCATCATTCAACACATTCCACTTGGAATGAACATTTGCCAAGATGTCGGGCCGGTCTGCCAAGGTCCGGAATACCAATAAAAAGGATGCCATCGCTCACCTCAAAGCTCAAGGTGGTTTACCTGTCCGGACTGAGCTCCAGAGGAGACAAGAAGCCAACGAATTCGACATCCATGCACGCCAGCTCGCCGGTGGAAGCCTGCTCTCCAGAGAAAGCTTCCTGCCACTACAACCAACTGCTCGCTATCCGGCAAGCCATGTGGCCCCAAGCCCATCAAATTTCCGAGAGCCGTCCATCGATTCAATAGAGTTCCTGGTGCAACAAGCCCGGATGGTAAGAAGGCCCGAAACATCCAATATAGAAAGCACCATCGAGAAATCTGCCATCCGTGTAGCCTTAGATAGCCAGAGTGATCAAATTCGCAACACATTGACTGGTTTATTTGCTGGAAAGAAAAAAGCTAAGGATGAACAGGGACTTTTCATTAGACCCCCTATGAACAAAGCACAAAGAGAACTTCAAGCCGAATTGGAAGCCGCGGAAGCCGCGATGGCTATTAGGCCAGCAGTATCCTTGCGAAGCGAGCCCGCGTCTGGACCCCCGACTACTCCATTGCCTCCTACGCCGCCCAAAGTCCCAGAGCTCCAGCAATGGATTCCAAGAGAGAGGCATAGCAATATTTGGAAGGAGGGTACTTTCGACAGTGAAATGTGGAAGAAGGATGGAGACATTCTGGTCTTTTTGCAGTGCGAGAATATGGACACTAAGAAACCGAAGGGACGCCCTAGTTTCTGTCTGCACGAAAAGGTGTTGAGAGAGTGTAAATCGTTGGTCCTGATCTCACTTATCGACGAACACAGACGAAACCGTGAGAGTGTGGCGAAGCCTCCTGCAACTTCAGAATACTTCCACACTCCCGAAAATTACCCGGCAGCACAGGAGGAGCCAAAGACGAACATTGAGTCCTATATCTGCCTCCCGCCTGATGGTTGTTCGACAGACGCAGAAAAGGTCGCTTTCAACTGGGGAACTAGAAATGCGCTCTCTCTGTTGTACAAGGGTTCTCTAATCGGTATGACGGCATACGAGACCTTGGACATGTCGCAACGACGATTGAATGACTTCTTTGGCGAGCCAGAGCCAGGCAATAAGATCATCATCGATTATTGCGTTGATACGAAGTTCTTTGATCCTCGTTACGATTTGGGTAAAGCTGCTTCGCTGCTTGCTTTTGCTGAGGGGGATGACATCCATTGGGAGAAGGGTTATCTGGATGGATTCGTGCACTGCTGTGGAATGTACAACTACCTTCAACACGTCCCAGAGTTCAAGTTTGTCAAGCCTGCCACGAAAGCTTTGCTTCAAAGATATGACTTGGACCTCCAACACCGAATCCAGCAAGCCGAGCGACGCCTGGCCACATTTGACTTCGACGATATGTGGATCCTCAGAGAAGGAGACTCGCGCATGGGGCTTGAGGCGTTTGAGAGAACCCGCGCCTTCTTCGTTGGATTCTACACCCATAAGTACGGCGTGTGGCCAACCCCCAAGGCCGACAAGGACAGCAAGACGTGGCTGTCCAGAAGTCAAGTTCGTGATATGCAGGCCGATTTCAACTCTCTGTACGATTACTACGTCGATCGCTCGGTCTGGTTTGAGGAACAGGCGACTCAATTCACGGATATGGCCCCATGCTGGAGAATGATCCGCGTCAATGATCGCGACTTCTACCCAAATGTCGACGGAATACGCATGTTCGAAATGCTCAGGCGTTTCGATAGCTCGAACTCGTACCATCCCATTCCGGCTCCTTTCCCGGTTTTGCCCCAGTCGATCCCCGTCACGGAAGTCTCATCGACGCCCACTACCGAGAAGCCAGAAAAGAGCGAGAAGAAGAGTGGCGGCCTTTTCAAGAAGAAGAAGAAGAGCAAGGAGGACGAAACCCCGACAGAGAAGAAGATCGTGGACCCTCTAAAGGAGAATGAGTTTCGTCTTATTTACTCTCCTGCCAACAACCTGCTGGTCCTGAAGGATCAGTGGAAAGGTAGTCCTATGGTTGATTCCTTTGAGCAATTTGAGCAAGGTGACAAGGTTGGCGAGGTCGATCCGTATGTTGTTCGACGTGCTCGATGGATTATGATCTATGGCGTTCTCCAGGTTCTCGCGCAGATCTCGAATGATACGCCGAATCTTGCATGGGAAGGACAAGACAAGGTCAAGTACTTCCTCAATCCAAAGCTTCAGGGTTGCCCACCATGGAGCACCGAGAGCTTCCCAGAGGCACATCGATCGATGAGTCATGTCTACAAGGTATGGAAGACATGGTCAACAGAAGAGGAGCCAGCAGAGGATGCAATTCCAGCAAGAGACAGCGAGCTGCCGTACCGCGAGAACTTCTCTTCTCCACCCTCGGTCTCGGGGGCCTCGAATGACGACGGAAATCTGTGGATGGTGGCCTCACCGACTCTTACCAACAACTCTCACTCCGGCTATGGCTATCCGCACAAGCAAGTCCATTTGGTCGAGCCACTAGCACGCTCCCCACCAAATCCTCCTTCTCGCACTGATATTCGCAAGGACGACATTCTTTCCCGGTTCCCATCTCCTAGTATCAATGGTAGCCAGCCAGCTCTGCAACCACGTCTTGACAGCCGTCAGGAGGAATTCTACGATGACTTCCCGACTCCTACTGCTAACGGTAGTCGAGGAAACCAGCAACCTCGTGTTGAAATCCGGCAAGATAGCCACCGAGACTTCTCTGATCCATCGCAGACTCGTATTGATCCCCAATCACCACAAAATCTTCTCGACAGTCGTGCTGGTAGCAGAACTCGAATGGAAACTCTCAAGGAGGGCAAGGTGACCCGCCCGACATTGACACTAGACCTTCCTGAGATTCCTCCATGGAGACCAAAGCAGGTTCAGCAGCTTGAGCAGCTTCCCGCTCAGACTGAGGCCTATGCACATAAACCCTTACCCACTCTCCAGCCGAAGGCGCAACAGCAGTATCAGGAAGTGCAGCAGTACGAGGAAAAGCAACAATATGAGGAACCATCAAGCCCCTCCATAGTGTATTATGACGAAGAACCTTCCAGCCCAGATGACTTGGTCGGATATGGTCAAGCCCCGCCACCTCACAAGCCGAAGCCACGCATTGTCAAGCAGGGTACCGGTCCTTTCGTCGGTCCTCGCCTTATCAGTGCTCGCCGGAAGGAACTGATGGCGGAGAAGGAACGTCAAGAGCGACTGGAAAAGGAGCGCCAGCAGCAACAAACTCAAGCTCAAGCCGCCTACCACCAAGAACAGCCGCCTCAACCACAGTACTCGCAACAAGAGCAGCGTACTGCGACTCCAGAGTGGCGACGCGTAAATGCCGAGACCCCAGAGTATGCCCGTCAGCACCTCGTTCCCGAGAATGCCAATTCGCGGACGGTGACTCCACACTCTCAATCCCAGCCATTGCGTCAACAGCGTCCCATGTCTCCAGAAGAGCAGTACGGGCCTCCTCTGCCTGCGTACCAGCAGAACAAGCGAGTCGGCACTCCCCAGCATCAGCAACGTCCTATGTCTCCAGAAGTTGGACCTCCTCAGGCTCCGTATCAGCAGAACCAGCAGTTTGGCACTCCTCAGCGACAACAGCGTCCACAATCCCCGGAAGAGCATGCATATGGTCCTCCCCAACCTGCTTACCAGCAAAGTCAGTATGCTGGCACTCCTCAACGTCAGCAGCGTCCCCAGTCTCCTGAGGAGCATGTGTACAACCCTCCTCAACCGGCTTACCAGCAGAACCGCCATGTTGGCACTCCTCAACGTCAGCAGCGCCCCCAATCGCCTGAAGAGCAAGTTTACCATCCTCCACAACCTGCGTACCAGCCAAATCCATTACCACTCCGTACGACCACCCCTCAGGGTCAACCGCAAGCCCATTATACACAGAACTTCTCATACGTAGCTCCTCAACCTGCTTACGTACAGCAACAACGCGTTGCAACACCTCCCAACCAAGTACGTCCTCTGGAAGAGGTGTTCCTTTCTCCCCAACCACTGTTTTCACAGGGACGTACGGCGACTCCGGAGCGATCTCAATACGACTCCCCACAAACCGTTCGCCGCCGCGAGAACTTCGATCAATCTGTTCGTCATCAAGGATCTCAGAAGTTCCCTCCTCCCGCTGCTCCTCTCACGTTCAACGATTGGGACAACCCATCTACCGAGTTACCATAAGTCGCCTCCTCACATCAAACACACAACAAGCTTTGCATTTGCCTTGCAGCATGGTCGGTTTTCTACTTGCGAGTCTGGAAATACCCTTTGTCGTTGATCGCATCGTCGATCGTGTTTGAATAGAATAATGTCGTTATGTCTTTCTCTGCTGCCAATTGGCAGAAATATTATGGGTCAAAATCAAAGGGTTTTTGGGCGGGTTTCGAAGATCACATGTTCATTGGGTGGATGACTGTGGATCGGAGGGCTCGATAATTACGAATACGGCGGGTTATGATGAGATGAGATGCTCAATAAGGGATGGCTTTGGTTGCCTCGATGCTGAAATATGCAGAGCGATTATGTATGTATCTGGCGGAGATGGTCTTGGTTGATCGGTCTTGATAGCTGGGATGCAGTGTAAGATACCACCTGAATCAAATGTTAGATATCAGCCTTTGTTCCTTTGTGAAGTGTAAAGTGCGAATACCTGTTCCCAAAAGCTTGGGTTAAGATTTTTCTTTTATGTGGTTGCAGAAGTGGAGTGGATGCCCTTGGAGTGCTGGGTCATCCGTGTTTCCAGGAGAACGTCTGGAGGGAGGGAACTGCGCATGCTCACGAGTGTTTTGGGGTGCAGAATGGAGCTGCTGATTGGGACCATTCTGTTCGTCTCTCTGCGCATTTCATTGAAGGCTGGTCAACAGCCTCGTGATTGGATGGTATCTTCAGTCTGTAAAGGGGTATGCAGTAGCGAGGTCCAACCACTCTTCAATTGACGGTACTCACATTTCTCGACCACCAGAATCTCCCTGCCGGAGCAAATCGTCAAGGTAATACCGTAGGAATGCTGAGGTTCCTGTGAACTTCCAGCGAAGAGAGCTAGGTGTACTCCTAAGGAGCGACTGAGCAATACTAGAACAGTGTCGAATGATGTGATTGAGTCGCGAGCTTCTTCTGTGTGTCCTCCCCATGACTTGCCATGGAAATCAGATAGCTAGGAAGGGAGAAAGAAGGTTGTTTTGTGTGTTTTCTGCTTGTGCTTGTCTGGTCGTTTCGAGCGTGTGTTAGACGAGCTGAATGAGCTTGAGATTGGAGTGGAAGAGACAGGGTGAGCGCCTCAAGGCGGCGAAGTCAAGGCCCACAACCCCCTCCATTGACTGAATTTCAGCGGATAAAGGGAACATCCTGATGATTGCGAGTAGTGGTGAGCATTCAAAACAGTGTAAAGCCTCTAGAGTACAGATCTAAACCTTTGTGATGCATGAAGATTGTGAAGTGTCGTTGTCAGAAGCCTGGGCTACTTCACCCGTGCCCAAGCGGCAGCTCAGCATCAGTCACGACGGCTACCTCGCGGTAGTTATGGTGTCGCTATTATCAGTGAATCATCAGATGTCAAAAGATGGCTTCTCAACATCCAGTCTACATACAGCCTTGCGGCCGTTATGATGTCGTTTTCTCCATCTCTGCGTCGTCGAGAACCTTGCTATCTTCTCTTCCAGATCAGCTCGACCTCTCCTGGCCCCTATACTTCCTGCCTTTGCAAATGTCTGATGTTGAGAGCGAGCTCATAGCGGCCTCAAAGTTCTATTGTTATTTCGTGCTTCCAGGCTGCAGTCTAGGAACGGTCCACTAGAGAAATGAAGATGCGATGGAGGAACTCGGAAGAGCAGAAGGGAGCAGGCGGGCTGTTTGGATTAGATTTGGACAGAGCTTTGTGATCATATTGGAGGATATGTTGGTTGTGACGGAAGTACTTGCTGATGTACGTATCACAAATGCTGCGTGGTATCTCTTCCAAGTCCCGGCCAGAGTGTCACAGAGGACATTGAAATACCCACTTTTCGACGAGCATGATTGGTGAATCGGTGATATCAAAGAATTAGAATTGATTGGCTGCATCACAGTGAAGTAATTTAACAATGGGCAGCAATCTGGTAAGTTTGAAGGAGTAAGTGGCTGGTTACATCAACAACAAGCACTATCGTCTGAAGCGTGCCATCTACAAAGTGAAGTGTGAGCAAATTGCAGTCGTTCGAAGTTCTTGACCGAACTGCACGCCAAGTTTCTCCAACCCGCCGTATAAAAAGTTTACCCCTCCAAACCCCTCCAAATATTTTCAAAACAAACATCATGACCGACTCCATTCAACTCACAGCTCCTCCAGTCCTCTCCACCCCCGAAACCCACATCCTCGAAGATCCTACACCTCTCTCTACCGCTCAGGCCTCGCCTCGGCTGAGCGACGAAGAGCTATGGAACGTTTACGAGCTTGAGCGGACCGCGAAGGAGATTCGAGATGGAGGTTACAAGAGAGTTGCACTCCAATTCCCGGATGGGATGCTTAAGGATGCGCCGAGGATATCGCAAGCTTTGGAGAAGGAAGTTTGGAAGTTGCCTGCTGCTGTGAGGAAGGAGGAAGAGTCTGCGAGTTTGGAGACGAGTTTCAACGAGCTACAGGTCAACGCCGAGCAAGGAACCAAGGAGGATGGAACGAACGGACGTACAGCAGAGAGAGTGAGGCTCTACATCTTAGCAGATACATCATACGGCTCCTGCTGCGTGGACGAAATCGCCGCCGAGCACGTCAACGCAGATGTGGTGGTACATTACGGACGATCCTGCTTATCGCCAACTGCTCGATTGCCAGTCATATACGTCTTCACCACGCATCCCCTCTCTCTCGAAGACGTGGTCCAAACCTTCGAAACTACCTTCCCTGCGAAAGACGAGAAGGTAGTGTTGATGGCAGACATCACCTACAACAACCACATTCCCTCCCTCCTCTCCGCTCTGTCCTCGAAGGGATACGAAAACCTGCTCATCCCTGAAGTCATTCACGACCCCTCATCCACGATACCGAATCGAAAACTAGAAGAAGGAACCGACCTCAAAGAATACTCTCTGTTTCACATCTCCAACCCACCAACCGCTCTCCTCCTCACACTCTCCAGCAGAGTAAAAGAAATGTTCATCTACCCCACCGCACCCTCCTCTCCACCTACAGCCTCTCCCAGGAAGGCAATAACAACAAACACAACCATGTCCCTCCGCCGCCGCTACGCCCTCCTAACCTCCCTCTCCACCTGCCCCGTATTCGGAATCCTAATCAATACCCTCTCCGTAAAGAACTACCTCAACACCGCCACATCCCTGAAAACCCTAGTCTCCTCCGCCGGAAAAAAATCCTACACCTTCGTCGTTGGGAAAATCAACGCAGCGAAGATTGCGAACTTTAGCGAGATAGGGGGATGGGTGGTAGTGGGGTGTTGGGAAAGTAGTTTGGTGGAGAATAATGGGGAGTTCTTTAGGCCGGTTATTACGCCGTTTGAGTTGGGATTGGTGTTGGTTGGGGATGGGAGGAGGCTTTGGGATGGGGGGTGGAGGGGGGATTTTGGGGGTGTGGAGGAGCTTGTGGAGAGTGGTGACGTTGGGAGAAAGGGAGAAGAGAAGGAGGATGTAAAAGAGGAAGATAGCGGAGAGGTAAAGGGGAAACATGTTGATATTGAGGAGGATTCGGAGGAGGAGTCTGAGGCACCGGAATTTGATTTGAGGACTGGGAGATATGTGTCGCATTCGAGACCGATGCGGGCGTCGATACCTGCTGCTTCATCGAATAGCGGAGGCGAATTCGGTAACACAACAGCAGCATCCAATGTCCTGACGAGGAGAGCGAAGGGAGATCTGGCGACTGTCAATGGCGCCGTAAGTCCTGGCGCTGAATATCTGCGAACTCAGAGAACGTGGACTGGTCTGGGCAGCGACTTTCATGAGGTGGAGGCACCGCAGACAATTGAAGAGGGTAGGAGTGGTGTTGCTAGAGGATATACCGTAGGTGAGGGCGAGGAGAGGAGGTGATACTTCATATGGAGAGAACAAATAAAAGAAATGCTACCCAGCTGCAGCTTCAAGAGGCTGCTTCCATAGGAACTGCGAGCTGCCAAATAGCTGATGATACAGCATTTCTCTGAAATATTTTCAGAAGCTGGCATTTGGTGGGTGGCCTTTGGAACCCACATCAGATGCACATCTTGGGAGATGGACCTGATGGGAGGTTTCCTTCTGATGATGAAATCTTGCAAGCCTGTGGAGAAGCTTCGGGCTCTACCGACGGGTCGTGCCTTGTCAGAAAACGGTTCGCGATCGGTCAACTGGCCGACTCCATGATTCATCAAACATTTTTTTCCGTCGTGAAGCCATTTCAGGCAAAGGCCGCGAGTCCGTACAACCCTTCTAGAACTCCTCTTCTAGAACTCTTGTTCCTTGCTCTGTCCTCGTGGTGATTAGATGGTGTCACTCTGCATATCTGCATCTTAGCCGAGTACTCGGCAGGCTAGCGCACGCCCAGAAATTACACCCAACCACCTTCTTTCCAGGCCTCACACCTTTCACACCTTCTGCACCCAACCCCTCCATTTTCTGCCCACCCGCATACTGATAAAGCGAACACCCTCAAAAGCTGCAGGTAAGTCCGCGAAACACGAGTAAGATTCTCTTCCAGCCATCTCTCTTATTTCTTGCTTTTATCGCACTCGTCGATCATTCCCTCTTCTCCTTCCACCCATCATCCCATCGCAAGTCTTCGTCCTCTCGTCTCTCTTCCAAGATACATCCCAGGAACCAGGAATCGCTACATCGACGTCATCGCCAATCAAAGTCCAAGAGAGAGCACAGAGCCTCGAATCTTACTTGCAGTCGAAAAACAAGATTCATCCCTGCGATCGCGACAACAGACTTTGCGGCACTGTGCGACGTGTGGACCTGTACTTGGACGATATAAGGAACGACGAGTGCTTGCGCCTGCTGGTTTTTGTTTCGTTTATTCGTTGAGAGGAATACTGCGACGACAGCCAGCCTTGCGGATCAGAAGATCGAAGATAGAGAGATAGCTGTCGCATAGCAGAGCCTCGTCTATCAACAACCTCAACACCACAACCAAAGAGAATTTGCGCAAGCACAATAAATCTGCCAAGATGCTTTTCGGAATCTTCTTCGCCTTCTGGCGCTTCATGGAGATCATCACTCTGGTACCTACTCTCCCTCCTCCCTCACCCTCTCAATCGCAGAGCCTCTACTAACAATGTGACAAACAGATCCCAACCCTCGGCATGCTCGCCTACTTCGTCCACATCTACGCCTCCAACAACGCCCTGACACCTAACTACATCCTCGTCCTCTTCATCGTCTCCGTCCTCGCCGCTGCCTGGGCAATTGCTACCCTATTCACCTACCACCGCTCCAAATCCAACTCGATGTTCGTCGCGTTCATCGATTTATGTTTCGTCGGCGCTCTTATCGCTGGCGTGTACGAACTTCGTGGCATCAGCGGGCAGAATTGCACACATGTCACACAAGGGAGTTCATATCAATTGAGCGGCATACTTGGGAGCATTACGGTTAATAGTCTGCATTTCTCGGCGAATAAGCAGTGTGCGATGCTCAAGGCTTGTTTTGCGTTCGGCATCATGAACTGCATTTTCTTCTTCATCACGTCAGTTTTGGCATTTTTCCACAGTGGCGACAGGGACAACAGACGAGACACGACCTACGTCCGCGAAACTCATGTCTCCAGACATGGACACAGGAGGTCTGGAAGCCATCGATCGCACCGATCTTCACACTCTGGACGAAGACACGCTTATGTATAATCGGAAGATGAGTTGATGAGAGGGGAAGAAAGGGGAAGAGAGGGGACTGTAGATATGAGAGGAGGGTTATGAATTGGAGTTTACGGCCGAATATTACATTGATACCTTTTGGGAGAGATCCGCCCAGATCTCGACGAGGGTGGGAGGGTGGCAAATGTGTAGACGCACTTATGTTGCTATATGGATATCATTTTGTGTATGCTATGGGATGATTTGATGAATACAAATACTATCAAAATGCTGCTCCCATATGCTGATGTGTGAGAGAGAACCTTTCAGGCGAGACAAGAGAAAGAGATTCTTCAGCTAGTGCTCCACCAAATCTCATTTCTCTTCTTTCGAGTACTGCAACCTCGATATGCCCTCTGCTTTGACTTTTGCATTAATTTGTTTTATCCCCTGCGAATGCTGACAGACCAAGTCGCGGTTCTTCTCGTCACGAATCAAATCGATTCCATAGTCCGTTCTTGTTGACGTGACTGTGGTTCGTCATGAGCCAGGTGCTTCATAACATGGACACTCTAAAGAAGCCTTCCTAAACCAAACGAGCTAATACTTATCACCCTTTCGCTCCCTCATGAAGTATCTCTTCTCAACTACTGGTACCTCCTTCTCCTCTTTCTTCAAACTCTCTGCAGTCAGAGCAACACAAATCCCTCATCTCCAATTCTTTTATACCCCTTGATTAATCTGACTAGCAAGTTCTTCTCTCCTTTCCAGTCCTTCGGCAACCACTCCAACTCCCTCAATACTTTATTCAACTCTTCCGCATCTCCCTAACCTTCTTTCTGCTCCACCGTATCCTCCAGTTCAATGACTCTCTCCTCCTGCCGAACATCCATATCGCTATCGTTGCCGTCTCTACAAACAAAAACCACCAACTCCTCAAGATCCCGACAACAATCAAGCGACAGCCGTCCAAGAGAGGATCTATCATCATTTACCGCCAATCTCTTAACCACCATGCCATCGTCTTTCTTCGAGTATTCAGCAGCTTCGAAAATATTTGAATGAAAGATGTGGTCGTCCAGGCCGCGACTTCAGTAATTCGTGTCTCGAGTATTGTTGAACGCGTGTTGGAAAGACGACGACGATGGGATATGTGGAACAGATATCATGGTGTAGGATTTCAATGCTTTGGTTCTGGATTCGTGGTTTACGGCTAGGATTGTTGGATGGATTGGGGACTTAGTTTCTAGCTCGGGGGGATCGGATGGCCAGCGGTCAATTTCGGCGTAGTCGTAGATTTCAATGACGAGGGGTCCTGGAAGTGCGTGTTGCCAGATGAGAAGACGGAGCTCGATTGGGAGTATTGGGAAGAGGATGAATGTTGAGGCCGATTTTGGTATGGGCAGGGGAGGTATCGGGAGGCGGCAGCTGGATATGTGGTCTCGCCGCCTGGAAGATCTCTGGGCTGGGAGAGAGGGCCCTTCCATTTTGGAGAAACGAGGCGAAGTTTTGGTAGTGGATGAGAGGGATGTGAGGTCGGCAGGATGGGTTTATATGTGGAGAAGTTATAAGAACTTTTGGTAACCTGAAGCAAGAGAAAGAGTTCATGAAGTGACAAGGGTTCTTTGAGGTATGTGTCGTCTTCACTCTTCTGCGTGTCCTGATTTTGGAATGCGATCCTCAAGAGAAGTTGGAGGAAATGTTTCAAAATTCTAGGAGAGACAGGTACCGACCTTTGACAGACATTGCGTTGAGAGTGAGATGCAAGTGTATTAGAAAGGAAAAGAAGTGCTGACTATTCACAGAATTACTTCGATCCATGCTCCACTTAGCTTCTCGTATGTTCCACTCGCCCTCAGCACCCGCTCTACTTCAACAAATTCGACTTCGCGATGCGACCACAGAACGGAAGCTCCTTCTCCTTCTCTCCCTTCATCCAGAAATTGCTCACAAACTTCGCAACCGACGCCTTCCCCTCCCTATCCGCAATCTTCGCCAGCACCTCCTCCAGCAGCTTCACGATATACTTATCCCCTTCCAACCTATTCTCATGTAAAAGACCCCAAATCTCTCCTATATCTCCCAGACTTAACACCTCATCCTCCCGCCCCTGGTCCACTGTTCGATCGTCTCCCACGCGCCCTCTGATTCCTCCTCCTCCATAACTAAGAACAACGGACAGTTCCTCCAAATCATCACAGTCATCAGCAGAGAGCCAATGTGCCGAATACCGATTACACATCAGCTTCCTGATCTTCAAACTCTCAGCATCATTTCGTCCATAGCTCTCCACATGAAAGGGTGATATCGAGGAAGTAAATAGATGAGGATCGGGGTACTGGTGTTCCTATTGTGAGAAGTATAACGTGTCGATGGCATTATTGAACGCGAGATGGAATCTATGGGGCCCGGATATCATAGCATAGGATTTCTTTGCCTCGGTACGAGATTCGTGGTTTACGGCTAGGATGGTAGGAAGCTTGGAGTTGGTGATCCAGTATTGAGGTCGGGGCGGAGGTGGAGGTGAATATAACCTTCCGCAACCTGTGCGAAAGGGACGTGGTGAGAGAAACACTTCGATGGTTCGTGGGCCGGGAAGTGCGTGGCGCCAGATACTGAGTCTAAGCTCAATGGGAAGCTTTGGGAAGAGTGTGAAGTTCGACTCTGGGTTTGGGTCTGGCATGCTCTTTGCCTTCGCTTTCGGAACAGCTGGAGTGGTTGTTGACTCCATCTTGCCGACCGTGATGTTTGGGAGAGGAAATTTAAACCAGGATTGAGATTTGGGTTGGTTCTTATACCCCGTTGCTGGAGGATTGGACAATGGAAAGAGGATCCGAAGAAGTCAAGAAGACCACGCCAAGTTTGAAGACCATGAGCTGACTCAGGAATCATCCTCCAAGGCAACGTTCCCTAAGCTTACTTTGCTCGTCTTCTATTGCTTTCATCCATGAAGTCTGTTTTTATCCTCAATAGAGATTGCTAGCGTTTATTCAAGAGTGCAGGGTAAGAGTGTACGACCTTCCAAATAATCTTCCATCTCTATTACTCTCCATTCCGAAAGGTGAGTTCCTCTTTTTGTGGCCTCCGTTCATGTATAAGACTGACATGCCTTGCAGATGGTAAGTTGAGACGCACTCACTAACCAGTTCAACTTCATAAGCACCGCATAGACTCTGATCATGTCAGACTCAAACACTACCTTCCGCTCCTTCTCCAAATTGCCCACCGAGATACGACTTATGATTTGGCGTAACTGCCTCCCTGGTCCCAGAGTGATCACCATCTTTCCCCCCGCTTCATACGCACCGGCACTCCCTTCAACTACTACAAAAAGATATCTCCAGCGGAACTGGAAAGAACCGAGACAAGTTTGCAACTAATGCCACATACCCAAGCATTCTGGGAGTAAATCAAGTATCCCGTTCTGTCGCTTTCGAGGAATATGCCATTATCGAGCCTACCAAGTTCCCAATCCACGATTCTTCAACATCTCGTTCCGCGTTATGGAATACGGTCGAGCAGGCCAAGATTGTGTGAAGATCAAGAAATTATCTGTCTTGATGGATTAGATGCATAATTTCTGAATGGAGGATTGTTACGACCTGGGTGAATTGACCATTATCCGGTCGAAAAATTGCGGTGGACTGCGGCTATTGAATAATAAGCTGAGAAATCTACACTATAACTCGAAGAGTCGAAAGAATGGAAAGGCGAGGGGAGGGAGCTGGTGATCATAGCTTGTCAGACAACTCGAGAAGGAGAATGCTGGGTTCTGTGTCTTGGTTCCGGATTTGAGCGTGAGAAATGACTAGACTGTCACAAGGAAGCAGACAGCAAGCTGAGCGAGAGGGTTGATTGTTTTGTTTTCCGCACCGATCTCTACGTGCACTAACTTCTTGCAAATCCTTCTCCCATGCTTTATCTCCATATTCTTCTTCTTTATGTATGCCGGCTCCCTCCTCCTATTTCATACATTCATTGAGGTTTTGTATAAGTAATTACTAGCTTCCATCACGCACCTACCTAGTACGAATTCTCTTCCAGCCAGGCCAACTCCACGCGCACGCTCACAATACGGCAAGAATGACAAGCTCCTACTCAACATTCACCCGCTTGCCCGAGCTACCAACAGAACTTCGTCTTCAAATCTGGCAGCTCTACCTCCCAGGACATCGAGACATTCAAATCTTTCCACGTTCCACACTCGAGACCATCGTAGCCCCGAGCCCGGAAGTCAAGGGTTCTACCACTCCGGCTACCTACCCGACCATCCTAGCAGTGAACAAAGAGTCCCGATCCGTAGCTTTACAGAAATATGACATCATTCGTTCATCGCCCAATAGGAGTTTGTACCAGGGTCCTGGAGGAAGTCGACTCATTGCGTTCAATAGCGAAGAGGACATGATCTGCTTCGGAAGATATCCCAGTGGCTGATTGGTGGGGGCGATGTGGGGGCAAACAAGATAGAGGGTCTATTGCCCTGAGGAGAACAAGATGGTTTGCGAGGTGCAGTGTAATTGCTTGGAGATTTCGGTGCCTGGAGGCATGACTAAGCAAGGGAACGAGGATATTGAGAAGCAGCGGCTCGTAAGTTATTGGGATGCCATCCATCGTCAGTGGGCTGGGACGCTCCGATGAAAACTTGATACTGGACATTGGTTGGCGATTTCTTGCCTGAAACGGTTACAGACATCCATACCAATACGCCAAGAGCAGAACAAAAAATGAAAAAGATACTTCCGTCAAAATATGTCCTGTACCGCCTATTGCCTACACCACTGACCAGGTCACGTGTACCCCTGAATGTCTCCCTTCACTTCTTCTGAGTGTCTATGCATCATTTGAGCATATTTTAGGAAGATTTTCTTATGAAATTCCGGACTCCTTGGGCACCAACACTCCTACACTGTCAATTTCGGTGGTTGTCGGTAAAGTTGTCCGAGATTTAGAGACTCAGAGTTATTTACCTCAAGATAAAATCCTTAGCGCATTCGCTTAATTGAGAGCAGCCATCTTCGTAGCCATCTTCGCAATCGAGCATAATTAAGCAGGCTAAGACACCTACTTGCGATCTAGCTATTCTCAGCATGAGGTCCCTCAACAGAATCGTCAACATGGCCGCAATGACCAACGCGCAAACACTAGTCCCGCTCTCTGAATGTGCCCGGCGTCACCTCGAGTTCCTTGAACCAAGAGATGTCCGTTCGAGCGCAGTTTCTAGGGATGGAGGAAGTTTCGAACAAGCAACTGTTGCTCGCGTCGCGTCAAGTTCTTCAAGCTCCTCGTTGAAAGATCAGGACGCTGATGACGAAGTACGTCTTCCCTGTTTGGCATGGAATACTCTTGGCTAACATGGTATCCGCAGACAAACCCATCATTCATTCCATTCGAGAGGCTTCCCACTGAGTTGAAGAACCAAATTTGGAAGTTTTTTATCCAACAGACTCCAAGGATTGTCCGACTTGCCCCGCACTCCAACCCTCCTGTACCTTTGCGCCAAATCAACTCAAAGCTCCGAGACGAATATGAGGATCATGGATTTGTCACAATTAAGCAGAAGAGAACCAATGGTTTGGTGGATATCATCTTTCATCCGGACGTCGATCTTCTCTACTACTTGCCCTCCGGACCATACTTGAATGCCTTGGGGAACATCGAGAATGCTTTGGTGGCATCCGGGGTCATGGATAGGATCAAGTTTCTCGCCTTTGACGTCTTTGACACAAGCCCAATCCTGGCACTCCTCAAGAATCATGCTCTTTCGGCTTTGGAGCTAGTCATTGTGAACTTTTCCGATGATGGTTCATTGCACCGACAACAAAGCAAGACAACCTGGCATCCAATCGGCCAGATGAAGGCATCGTGGTCTATGTTCTACGACGAAGGAGAGGAAATGAAGAGCATTCGACTCGGTGATCTCCCCAAGTTATTTCAGGAAGAATACGTCAAAAATTCCGGCAGATCTATACCTCAGGTGGTTATGGTCGAGAGGAAGCGAGCTACCTAGGTACATTGGAGCACAATCAGTTGAATTATGAACAGTATCTCCCGATTCATGGCAACTTGGTGACAGGCTGCGCTGTGTACAACGCAGCTTCTGTATCACCGATGGCTAGTCAGAGAAAATGGTGTGGAATTTTAAAGTGAAACCGTATGATAAAAATGCAAATCGTCGTGAACTTGCCTGCGAGGTAGAGCTGCCAATTAATTAGTTTCAGGAAGCTTATAGACTACCACTACTTGCAGAATTTGTGTACTTCGAGTGCTTCTCTTCTCGGCTTCAAGCTCCACAAACTTTCCGAGCTGTACAATACATAGTAATAGTAGTTGGGGTTCTTGTCCCGGTGATTCTAAGTTTGGTCATACGACGGCCCTCATACAAGTGAACCGCTCACCTTTCACTAAGAACAAATTATGAATAGGCTCTCTCGGAGATCATTGGTTAGAATGTAGGGGAGTGGGAGTGGCGGTGGTCCCATACTTCGACCGTCAAACTCAGGCAGCGGGACGAGACTGCAAAAGCCTCTCATTCACGCATGTACAGTAACAAAAGGTTATAGAGTCTATGACTTTCTCCATGAACAGACGAATGCTAGTGGCATATACTTCTTTGCTTAAATCCGTATCTGTTGCGTATCGCATAACTACCACCTCTCCGGCAATAACTTCTAGTCACTTCCTAGATTGACCATCATGACCCTTAGTCCTCTAAGTATAAACTTCCATAAGGCTTCTTTCCTCGACGTAGAAACACCTCTAATGAGTCCTCCGGTCGGAATATCTCAGCAGGAACAACCTTCCGCTCCACAAACACCACCTGCTTTCGATTTCGGCTTTCAGTGATTCCCTTAGCTTCGATAACACTCAAGGAAGGCAATTGAAGTCCGTGTGGAAGAAACCTCTTAAAAGTATCGCTCAGAGCTATCAGATGCTACGAGGTCTCATGACCCTTAGTCCTCTAAGTATAAACTTCCATAAGGCTTCTTTCCTCGACGTAGAAACACCTCTAATGAGTCCTCCGGTCGGAATATCTCAGCAGGAACAACCTTCCGCTCCACAAACACCACCTGCTTTCGATTTCGGCTTTCAGTGATTCCCTTAGCTTCGATAACACTCAAGGAAGGCAATTGAAGTCCGTGTGGAAGAAACCTCTTAAAAGTATCGCTCAGAGCTATCAGATGCTACGAGGTCTCGCAGGACACTATCATCAACTCAAGATTAGTGAGTTTTCGAAGAATATATCCGATCTTGGTCAGCTCCGTGGAGGGCAAGGCAACACATCTGAGCTTCTCGAAAGCGTTGGAGTGGCGTAAAGCTTGCGTGATTCGGTACTCATAGGAGCAGCATGGTTTTACCATTGCGTACGGCGGGAAGTAGAGGATGTCGACATCGGTGTGGAAGATGGTAGCAAAGTCGTCGTCGAACCAGCTTGCCTTCGCCTCAACGTATCCGTGCAGCTGATACTCGTTCCTCAGTTGACCGCTGATTTGACGAAAGGCAACGGGTGGGTTATGTTTACTTCCGAAATGAACAATTCGAGGATTGCTTTCGATCCAGAGCTTCCAGATTGCGTCTTGCATCTCAGTTGGGAGTTTGAGGAAGAACTTGAACTCAGGTGAAGTTTCAACATCGGTTCCTTGGTTGGTCTACGGGATCGTCAGTTGGTTGTCCTGAGCTCACGAAAAGATAGTGACTTACACTACTTTGTGCGGACTGGGCTACTAAGGTGATAGTAGGTAGAGCTGGAGTTGAACCATCTGAAGCAGTTTGACTTGCGTCAATTTGAATTCCTGAAGGTGATCTGGTGGCAGAAACGGAGACACCTGGTCGCATCAGGTCAAGGTGACGTTGAGTGTAGCGGGACAGTAGAGTCAGCGCCAGGGCATCCTCATTGCTTGCTGTCGCCATGGTTGTGATGGGTTCTGTGAAGATATTCTGAATATGATTTGTTGAAAGTGTACTTGGATGACTCCAAAGTGTTTCGCGTAAGAAGTACGTCCTTTTTTTTTTCTGCACTAGGTTGTGCGAAGGTGATATAGTAAGGTGTTTTTTCTGTTGCGCCAAAGCAGAAACGTGAATTACTTCAAAGCTAAGCGCCAACAGGAGATTTTCGTTAGAGATCAGCGTGACCAAAAAAACTCTAGTGACTTGAGTATACTCTAGAGCAGCTTAAGTAGAGTAGAATAGATTATGAGTAACATATATAGAAATACTTTAAAGTAGAGTAAAAGTAACGTACTTGAGTTACTCTAGAGTTTTCACGTGATATAAAATAGTTTATAAAAGCAGAAAACTAATATAATACTAAATTTGTAAATAATTAAATAATAATATAAAAGTTATACTTTCATAATAAAGTTTAGTTTATAGTATATATTATGTTTTGTATTTTTTTTCTACGAATGTAAGCACGTGATTTAACATGTGATTAAAGTTATAACTTTTTAAACTTAAGTTATATCTTTAATAGAGGCTTAGAAATAAAAGTTATAAAGATTTAATAGATATTCAAGTATTCAAAAATAGTTTTAAGCTCTATTTTTGACTTTAAAATATAATATAACATAGTATCACGTGGTACTCTAATTACTCGAGTTTACTCTGAGTATTTAGAGTAGAGTAGAGTAGAGTTTGAGTAAGGGCACGATTCATTAGAATAGAATTAGAGTAAGGCGTATTACTCTACTCTACTCTACTCTACTCATTATTCACACTGTTAGAGATGATACGCTCGGACTTGAATAATGATTGAGTCGCCAGCGACGACAGAATTTTTGAAGCACTTGCTGAATCTACAGTAACTTAGAAGAAGCTGAATACCATACTAGTGCTCTCGCATCAGCAACGATCCCTCTTCCGTCCCGTGTCGGCTGCTACAGTAGAAAGTCTCACGATCTCGAATACAATAGCTCTCTAGTTTTTCTTTGGCAGGTTCAAGTTTATCAACGGGTAAGAAGGGGAAAAACTTTTATGCCTAGCTTGACGCCTCAGGTTGCTATGTACCATCCGCGTCACTTTCAATATCTCTGGTGCTTGTGTCCAAAAACGTCTCTCTATCAATCCCCACCTCGGCGCTGGTCACTGACTGCAGTTCCTTCTGGGTCACTATGTCAGTACACGTATCGTGATCTCGGCCAGTAAGTTCGACAGAGCTATCTAGGCCACCGCGGGAAGGTGCTCGCAGGGCCCAGCTCCCTCCAGTAGAATAGGTGCCAATGTTTCGGCCGGAGCTGTCTTCGGCACGGGAAGCGAATAAGCTCGGGAGTACTTTTCGAATGAGAGGTTTAAGGGCGGGAGCGGAAGCGCAAAGCAGACTTATGTTGACCTCTAGCGACGCCCAAATGTCAATATCCCATGCAGCCCCTACAGCCAACGTCAGAACAGGGTTAGAACAGGGAGAGGGCGAGGCGTAGTCTCACATGTTGGATCTCTGCTCTCGATTGTCTGCCCGGTACGAATCGCTCGGACTATTGACGCTGCGATGGCAAGCCACCCTAGTGAGATGATTGCATACAAAGAGATCTTCTGTGATCGAGCTATCACCAACGGGTAAACTCTCCAGAGAGCAAATGCCATTAGGAGTAAATCCGCAGCAACGCTCAACGTGGCAGATCCGTAGATGGAGAAAGCAATGTTTTTCGCGTAGGAGGGAGCGGCACACTTTTTCCCTGCTGGAGCCCAGAACGCACCCCCGATATTACAGGCAAAGAATCCGTCGATGAATAGCACCACGGTAAAAACGGTCATGAAAGCCATCAGAGCGATGGAGGAGATGTTACTGAACGAATCCCGGAATATCCGGCGGTAGAAGATACAGATGGAGAGCTTCGTAGTTGTGAGGACAACGATATGGATAATTCGAACACAAAACCCTAGGACCTGGACCACGTGCGAATCTGACAATGGGACTTCGAAGACATGCCGTCCAACCCCGTGCTCGGCAAGGACACAGATGACGCTCGTCAGTCCAATCCCCAGTATCTTCAGATAATTAGTACCACGTCCCATCTTTCTAGGCAGGACATCTCAACGTACTGCCGATATTGCTAGAAATGTGTCATCCCATCCAAAATTCCGTGTCAACGCAAGTCGTGTATACAGTCTAGCCAGTACGACAGCAGTAGCGCAGAATGTCGTGATAGTACTGAAAATTATCAGCCCTAACGAGCGCGAGTTCATCTGAAGTAAAAGTAAGACTTGATCAATGCCCCTCAAAAGCACACATACCGTTAAACCAGAGTTCCATCCTCCTGCAGGCGGAGGTGGAGGTGGAGGTGGCGGTGGAGGTGGCGGTAGGGAAGACGACATTTATACCTGTCCATAGACTTTTCGTATCTGGGGGGGATGTTGTCAGTTCGCTCAATCCGGAAAGCAGTGGAGAGGACGCGTCCTTACTTGTATGCGGAGTATTCCCGGGTTACACAGCGCATAGCGGCCATAGCTCTTCCGAGGCACTCCCCCGCTTGATACTCCGTAGTAGCCTATTTCTATACGAGGCATGGTGCGAGAGATGCATGTGGAGATCAATCGGGCCGCGCAACCGGGTAACTTCCCCAAACGAGCCGCAGTGGAACACCTCTAATTAAAATCAAGCGGTTTCCTTGATGTGGACATGCAGGGAAGCGACCTCACGTACAATTCGACGGTCGCATGTCAAAGCGCTGCCAGAAGGAATTGAGGGGCGTCGACGAACAGGGAGCAACAAGCTGACTTGCGGCCGAGATCCCCTCAGCCCCTTTCTAGTAATGCTGACTGTTGGTCGGTCTCTTCCGAGCCCATGGTGCTGGGAATTTTCCCAGCCAGTGGCCTGCGCTGACTGAATTTCAGCAAAGTTTGTCGCGTTTCACCAACTTTGGCAGAAGGTTTTGTTGACGAATGCCATCTGACATTAAGCTTTGCTAGCTCGGTTGCATATTCTGGGCATTGAATACTGCTTGGTCAAGTGCCGATGTCTATTCTTTATTTGAACACTGAAATTGATTTATGTTGCGCGTCGCAGGGACCGGATGTCCCTACCCTGCTCAAATCTTCGGCAGTCCCTCAGAAATCGTTCCGGATGTCCCTCTCTTGAAAAGAAGGGACGTCCGGACCCTGCGAAATGCAACAAAATACGTTCAAGCCACGTGATTCTCTTCACACTTCAAATCTCCCTCCATCGCCATCTTCGATCAGTTACACCTGAAACTTCAGAACAAGCCTATTCGACTTCGGTCCAGTGCTATACCCATCAACCTACTCGATACCTTCATCGTTTACAATACTAGTCCTAAAGTTCGCATACACAGCACCCACCAGCATCATCAATTCCAATATCGCGAAGTCTTTCCCAATATATCTTCTCGCTCTGCTCCCGAAAGCCCAGAACCCGCGCATCCTCTTTTCTCGGTGTGCTTGACCGGCTTCTAGCCAACGCTACGGCCGCCATTCTTCGGGTAATGGGAAGATAAAGGGATTTCGGTGGAGAGAATATACTTGTGCACCAACCTTCGTGCTAGGCGGGATCTCATGCCCGCCGATGCTCGTCGGCGAATCTGGAGGTACTATGCGGTTCTGAGAACCTGGTATTACAGGGTGCAATCGCAAACTTTCGAGAACAATCGCGTTAAGGAGTAACAAGTCGTCGAATTTGCGCAAGAAGACCTGATCGACCGAAGGTGATGAAGACAGGGATAGGCGGGCACCAAACAATTCATCGCTCAGCTTGCCCTATAGGGATGGCTTTTTGTGACAACTCGTAAAAAACGTATATTAGTGTCCAGCTTGTGGTTTCTGTGCCTGCCATCATATAGTCCACTATTATGAAGCAGAGCGATTCTAACAACTTGATAATTGAATTCTTCTCCATTCCTGGTCCAAAGTATTGAAACAACTGGTTATAAACCACCAGTTTCGTTTCCATATTTGACCTCGAGCTTTCCTCTAACGTAAACTCTACCCTATCAATTAATTGGAGGTATATATTCTTTACTTTCTTCTACGCACGAATAATTATATTATTCCATTGGAAGTATCAAATCCCTATAATTTACTACTTCTCTTCTTTTATTATTTCGCGAGTTTTTTTTTCTTATTTTTCAAATCTTTTAAAATTCCTAAAATATTATCCAAATAAAATATATAAACAAAAATAAAATTTATAATTATTATTAATAATAATTCTAATATTTCGATTAATTTTTTAAATTTTATTTAAATTCGATTTTAATAATTTTAATATTATTAATTAATTTTTTATTCGAAAGTTTTTTATATTTTTTATTTTTTCGATTTAATTTATTAAAAGAATTTTTTTTTTATAATATTAAGAAAAATAATTATTAAAAAGTATTAAATTTTATTTTTAATTAGAAATTTAAAAAGTTTTTATATATAAAATTATAATTTAAAAATAATAATTTTGTATATTATAAATATAAAAATTAAATTTTTTTATAAAAT
>FJOG01000038.1:311577-340505 GCA_900073065.1 Phialocephala subalpina
ATGAAAATTACTTTTCTTTAATATAAAATAAATTTATAAAATCTTTTTCCTTTTTTATTTATTATAATATTAATTTAATATTTATCGTATTACGTAATTATATATAGTATATATAGCCTTAGATTTGGCCCTTTTAAACTCTCTAATTTAGAATTGTCTTAATATAATCTCTTTAACCTTAACCCTTGAGCCCTAGCTCCGTGATATTATCCTTTTTCCCTTCTTTAGCTAATTAAGCATTATGGTTTAAAACCACGTGATTATACTCAATAGCCTACTCAATACTACTCATTAGCTATTGAGTTGAGGAGAGTAACATAAGATTTTGGTTGAGTTGAGTTGAGTACTACTCAACTTCTCACACTGTGCGGAAGTGGTCAGGGCAAAAGGAATGGTATTGATATCAAATCTATCCTTCTAGCTAAGTGGGAATGTCTCCGTAATAAAATACTCTCACTGACTCATTCCGATCAGGCCAAGCTGCCTAGTAAACCAATGAGTCGTGGATGATTTGGCTTCATGCCAACATGTGACCGTTTTCCCCGTGCATCTCCACCAATTATGACTCCTCAACTGACACCAAGTCTAGGACAAGTTATCCATGAGCGATGTCGGAATTTGCTGATAGTCCGAGCTTGGGTCGTGAGTCGGGGGTCGAGTTCGGAGTCGAGATTACTCCCTCTAAAGACTGGTTTCCGTAATCATTGGGTCCCTTGACAAAGCTCACCAGCCTACCCAAAACAGCAAGTTCAAGCTTTATCTTGAAACTGTATACCATCGACTTGAGGCCAACTTGGATGATTCTGTGGTCGGTATATTGGACAGCCAAGACGACGCAATCCATTACGACGAGGATTACATTGATGGCGAAGAGTTGGATTATGAGATGCCGTTTCCGTTTTTCGGGCGTGAACTTCAACAGGCTGATCGTCCCCCAGATATAGATTCCTGATATGATGCATTCTTGCAAACTGAACGTAAGCAATTGTATATCCTCCATAATTTGGTAGCCGCGCAGAAATTCTGGGGAAACGACCTTGGTATCGTTGCCGAAAGCCATCACCACTGTAGGGATAAGGAGGACAACGGCATCAACAATGATCATCGCAAAAACGGCGCGCAGGATCCTCCGACTTTGGATGACGAGATGGAGCCGTGACCACAGGACGAGCGATTGAGCAACTATATAGATAGCCCAGCCAGTCACAGTCACGGTGGTTTGGGCGAACTCATTCGGGGTGACCTCGAAGAAGTAGGTGATGTAGCCGACAACCGAAATGATCAGGCTTATACAGGCGGTAAGGAGGCTCCAAAAGTAACATCCGCGGTATGTCTTAAAGGTGGCGAACATGAGAATAAGAGTTTCCATAGGATTGTACAGAGCAATTCCGATACAAGCAGTAATGAAGTACGCCACGGCTGGGGCGGACGTGCTAGCTGTATAGAGAGTCGACATGATGGAGTAGCGAGTTGTGCCAAACAAATTCGAAGCTGAAGAGGATCATCGATAATGAGATGAAATATAGTGGGATGTGCGATATTTATCCATAGAGAGCGGACGCGAAAGCAAAGACGTCTCCAGAGGGCTCGCAGTTTTCTCTTAACAAAGAGTCAACTTCACACCACAATGATTGCTAGCGTCTATATTTGTGTGTTGATGAACATTTTAAGTGGTAGAAGACCTGTCAGCCTTCTCGTTTACGAGTTGTATGAGGGCAGGCCTTGGTCTGTGATTGAAGTCAAAGCTTTCAGAGACGGCTTAAGGTGGCTGTCGGGGCCGGGGCAACCTCCGAATTCCAGCGATTTCTATTGGTCTCTCCATTGTGAAACATTATGTGTAGTTCCCAGTTCTGAGGCGGATCGGAGGGAAATATCACTTGATATTTCGATCCCCGGAAATTGAACCCAATAGTCTGAAACTAGGTACTTGGGCCTAATTGGTCTCTGAAAGCCACCGTTTTCGACACGTTTTCTCTCTTCTTTGCAGACCTTCTAAATTACGCCTCGATAAAGGCAACGGATTTTGATTCTTGCTTTCTGCTTGAATTTCTTGTCTCTTTTATTTACATATTTGTTAGGTAAAGCAATAGGACATGGCTGCTTGAAAGGTGTTTTTGTAATCTAGATATGATTCTTTCAGCTGATAAAAAGGTGATGGTCAAAAAAGAAAGAAAAAAAGCGAGAAAGGAGGGAGGGGGATTTTTTTTGGACGCCTTGAAGAAATGGCACACTAGCGCAGAATTTCCCTGACCCTTTTGATTGGTTGCAATCAAGCCACAGTTTTGGAACAACCTGGCGTTTGTCCCGTTCCCCGCTGGAGTATTCCGCTTCCCTAATATGCCCTGCCGCCTTCTTGGCACTGGAGGTAAGCATTTGACTATAAAAGAAGTTGTGGGCGGCGAGACAGGGGTAGGTTACTCCCCAAAAAAAGCTATGGGGACGAGGCCACGTTTCAGATCCGCCCCATGGGGTAATATAGAGGCCCCAGAGACCACACTGGGGGAACAGTGGGCGGGGGAGGATTCCGCCCTATGGGGCCTCGTGCGCAGCCTAGACAAGGGAAATGGATGGGGCCTCGGACATGCTGACGCAGCCATTCGAAGATATGCAACAGAAGTTTCCGACATCAGTGATAGTGAAAAAGCCAGGAATTGACATTGATTCGCACCCAGAAGTCTTTCAATTCCGGAAAAAAGTCTCAGATCGCATTGGACGAAGCAATCACGAAGAATGCGACAATGGTAGAAGTATATCAATTTCTTAAGGTTAAAGGTTAGTTTTGACGGCAGTTTCTACGCCTGAAAAATTACACCACAACAACCTCGCTGAGAAGAAGTATATTTTTCGGGGTATAGTTGCGCAGATATCTCCTCCCGCTTGCTCACGCCTCAGACCACATGATGTACATTAGTCAGCAGCATAGCTTAGTCAGCCGACCCCTGGCTCCACTGTGGAATGTATCTTTGTCCCTCTCTGAATACAGCTCTTTTACATCACCACACCCGCATTTCTTGGTGCAGCCGCAGGAGAACCGTCGAAGAAGCAGCAGCTCCGGTCGCTGCTGATTTCGAGTTTCCAGCCTTTGTAGCCGTCCCAGTAGCAGTCGTCGTCGTCCCAGTAGCAGCACTCGTATCCGCGGTCCCACGGCAGTACTAGCCACACCCCCAACACAACAACGCGAAACAGCACATACTTGTTCCACGTTGATGCTAATAGGAAGAAAATTGTTTTTATTTAGGGGGGTGAGTAGAGTTTGTGCAGGGTGCGCTGGGGTGATTTAGGTTGAGTAAAAGTGTAAAGGGATTGAGTAATGGTGAACAGGACCCGAGAACAGTAATAGGTGGTCCAGCTCCTTTACTCGCTTCGCTTATGGTCGATGGAAGCAAGTATTGCGCAGAACGACGTTTCTCAAAGATGAGTTAGAGTCTTCTGAGGAGCGAGCCTCGCCCAATCAGGCTCTGCATTCACAGGCAGCCCTCCATGAATGAGTAAGCTCAATGGCTGCCAACCTTTGCCTACCGAAACGTCGCCAGGTCCGAGTATCTTTGCTTCGAATCTTGGTCTTCCAGATCCCAGTATATAGGTCGCTTATAGAACTCCTCAACAAACACAATCTGAGGAGTGGTTCTCTCAGGCCCTCTTGCCCACTTTTCCTGAAGCTCGTGCTTGAAGACAGTGATATCGGGAGCGATCCAGGGAAACTCGTCGCGGCTTGAGTCGTCCTCGACGAAAAGCTCGAATCTTGATAGCAGACCTGATTCTTCTGGGGGCCAGTCCTGATTTTGAGCTTGTAAGATGATGAGTACAAGCTCAAGGTTGGAGAAGCCTTGCAGGTTGAGGTCCCGGATCCCTATCTCGGAGTTAGCATTCCTGTTTCACAGATTTCAAAGAGAGGAGTAGGATGTTCAATGCTCTCAAAACAAAGAGCAAAGGGAATTCCTCTCCGAGTGCCGCGAGACTTACAGTCGTTCATGCTTCCATCCTCATTTCTTGTTTCCGTGTAGTCAAGTGCTACGCATCGGATTTTGTCGATGAGATTGGATGCCTTGAGAGACTCCAACAGCCTGGTATGAGCCAAGCTGCAGTCCGTCCAGATGGAAATGTACAGCATGTCGATGTTCGGATTGATGACGAATGTACAAGGAGAAGTTTCATCTCGGCGAGCAGGGATTTTGAGTGGCATGTACCCATGGGCCGACAAGGCTTCATCCCTCTTCTGCTTGCTGACATTCCACATCTTGATGGATCGTTGAGCTGGATAGAGGTGTTGATCTACCTCTCTAGCTCGAAGTTCGACTATTCGAGGATTCATGGTAGCTCTCCCTAATTGATAGAGAAGTTAGTATTTGCTCTCCTAGGTTGTTCCCGGATTTCTGGGAAATTGGCTCATGACTTACATATCTGGTCTTGAAGCTCGGTAGGGAGCTCACCAAAAAGTAAGAATTTAGAGAGACCCTCCGTGGATGGGACATTCTAAAGAACTGTCAGTGCTAAATTAATGGAAATACGGTACGAGAAGCATGTATGATGTTACCTGGATAGTATTTTCGAGTTCAGAACTAGAACTAGGGGCAGACTCTGCTCTATCAGACTGCTCTGACACCTGAGCATCACGTGCCGCGCCAGCATCATCGTTGGAGGGAGCATTCGGTTGGCTCGTCGGTGGCTGAGCAATATAAAGCCCAGAGTCAGAGCTAGTATCAGACCCACGAAGACCATCAGTTGATGCTTTCTCTAGCCCCGGTGTGTCTGCTGAGGTCGCTGCATCGAGATGGTATTGGGAGTATTTTGACAAGATAGCAAGGGTCGGTGGAGCCTTTTGGGCAGTTTCTTCTGCTGTGGTGGAGCTCATTGTTAGTCTTGGTGTTGGGGAGGCAAGATACAAAAGCGATTCGCGCTTCTGTGAGGATTGGTGGTAGATGCTTGGTATGAAGGTCGATGAAGCGATCAGAGGATGACTTTGATGCAAGCCACAGCCGTTGACGCTAGCCGCTCAAGGACTGGTGCCATCCTCCAGCCACGTCGCCACTACAGCCAATAAGACGAGTAGGTACGTCCAGAGACGAGGCAGCTCACTCTCCCAGCCTTACCTAGACTCTCTCATGCTAGGCTAGGCTGGGATACCTTAATTTGTGGTGATACTCGCCGATGAGTGTTCTTGCTTATTGAAGTCCATTAGGAAACTCTAGGCAAGGCTGCGAGATCGAAAACGCAGGAGAGTAGTAAGCGATTCTTCATTTAAGAATCGTGCATTTAGGTTGCTGCGTTGGGAACTCTAATGAAACGGAGGAGTCGGAGGGAAGAAGGAGAAGAAGAGTTGAGGGGGAAGAGAGGAGACTTTAAACGGAGTCTAGAGACGCTAGTGGCTGTCTGAAACGGGTTCGTTTTGTTCTTCTCAGTGGGTACGATGGAGGAGACTGGTCGAACTCGGAATTAGTGATGTGGCCCTGTACCAGAGCTGGCCAGAACTACCTTACGTCAAACAAGTCACCAAAGATTTCATAATTGCAAAGGCCATGATCCAAACACAATTTGGTAGTAGCTGAAAAAGCTCCCATTCAAAGTGTTGAATTGTTTCAATACGCTGAAGCAATCGAGTACTATAAAACATCTGCAATCCAGGATTGCAGTGAAAACACCAACCAAATTCCTCAAACACCTTTCTCAAGTGTGATGGCGCCAATTGACAAATGCTTTTTGGGTATCATTCCAGACCTTTGAATCCAAGGATACCATTTCCTTGGTTCTTGCCTCCCGTGGTTTTCCTCTTCTTTCGTCGGCTTTTTCGACCGTCTTCGTCACTGCTATTCGCATCATCACCATCATCACTGTCACTCCCTTCCGCAGCTCTCTTCTTTGCTCCAGTTCCTTCATCATCTGAATCCTCCTCCTCTTCGGAATCCAGGTTCATCTTCTCTTGCCAGACTTTGATGATCGAGCCTCCTCCGCTGATTAACCTTCCTCCAATATCGAAGCCCAATCCAACAACAGCCTCGACTTCGTCATGTCTCAACGGCTCCCCAATGACCTTGTTGAGTCCCAGCTTGACAATTCGGATTGTGCCATCGCCAACTCCGACGCACACGTTCTTCCCACCATCGCCGACATCCTCCGGCATCAATACCAAGGTGTCCAAACTCTCACCACCTCCTCTGCCACCATCAACTATAATCCTCTCATCCTGGTCATCCCAGATGCCCCTCTCCCATAAAGTCAAGATCCCATTTGAGCTCCCAACCAGCACTTTCTCACCCTTGCTCCTACCAGGCCTTGAAGGCAGACCACCAACAAAGACACTGCTCAGCAATTCTTCCTCCTGGTCCTCGCTCTTAACCAACACTCCCCTCCGCAGATCCGTAACAGCCAATGTAGTTCCACCCGTCGTAACCCATTGTTTGCTAAATCCGCTCGTGCTAGCTTGCGTAGGAGGCAAAGGTGTGAGGGAGGAGATATAATCATCGTGAGGACGGTGCGTCTGGCTAGGTTTCGAAGAGAGGGTAGAAGGAGTTCGTAAATCGTAAAGGTGCAATGCAGCAGAATCGGTTGCGAGAAGCAATGTTTGTGGAGAGAGTGCATGGACGAGAGTCGGAGGATCAATTCCTTTCGTAGAATCGTGTGGGATGTAGATTTTCGAGACGACTTGACCTGTTGACGAAGATGCGGCTTTCAGAAGACCATCTGTGCCTGCAGAGTAGAGAACTGGAAATTGTCAATTGAGCTCGTCGCAAACGAATTTTGGCGTCCTACTTTCTCCATCCAAACTGTATGCAAGAGTTCTACAGCTCCCCTTATGTCTTCTCGTCCGCCATTCCGTATCGATCGTACCCGTACCGCTGGAAAGTACGCTTGTGTCACCATCAGCATCCTCGTCATCGCTGGAGCTGCTAGCCACAGCAGGTAGTCGAAAGCATTGGACGTGCCCGCCAGACAAGCCGACCGCGAGGACAGACTCTGTGGGATGCAGAGCTTGGGTGAAGAGCTCAGAAGAGAGCGGAAGTGTGCAGAGATTCTCGAACATGGCTATCGTTGTGGCATGATCCAATTGAGGCTTGGAGCTTGATGCTTGCTGGTTGATGAGGTTCCGGAGAAATTTTTGGCGAGCCTCGGCTGCATGCAGGCTCTTCAACGTCGCTCGAGGACGACGATCAACAACCAAACCTGCTCAAGTGCAGTACGAGAATAATTCTGTACGTCAAACCGTCAAGTGATTGATCAAGATATTTTTCGACGGTGCTGTTTTTTCGTATTCGAGTTTCGAGGCGGGAGGCTTTTCCACATCCAATTCCCAGTTCCCCGAGAAGCTACCGCTCACTGCCTGACTACAATTTCACGTACAAACTGCATGCTTCATTTCCAGCCCGTTGCTTAAACACTGTACCATTATAGCAATGATGAAAGACACTAGTGTAGCTTTAGTCTAGCAATCCAGCCCTGTGGGGATGCCAAATCCATTACTCCTATTTTGGCCGCGCTCGTCTTTGGAAGTCGCGATGCATATTTCAACGCGTTTCCTCCTGTCTGTGCCTACAAACCCGTTAACGCTCTCATATATCGAAGTGTATGTCAGAAAAAAGTCTCGGAAAGAAGGCGAATGGACTGTGGAGTGTGACGCTTGTCGCGCTCTAAAGATCAAATTTTGTCTCTGCTCAAAACTTATATTGTCCTTCGTATAATGGAACAATCAGTGCGACGCTGCGAGGCCGCGTTGTACCCGTTGTGTGAAGAGGAATTGCGAATGTAAATATCAGGATCTTACACAAGTACGGTTCTTTAACGAAACCGAGAATATCGTTAAGCGCGCAGCAGTCCCCTCGATTTTCACGACTACGAATCCGCAGAAACATACCTCCTCTACTGGTCATCAAGCCTCTTAACCATGGCTCTAAAACAAAACAACAAAGCCTTCCTTCTTCTGCTCTCCTCGCATTCTCCATCTCCCAGACCCCCTCGATCCTGCATCCGCAACACACCCATCGCGCCGCGGTGTCCTCCTAGACACAACCATACAAGATTTCTCCCACGCAACCTTCATTGCCGCCTCAATATACTACTGCTTATAAGCCGACAACAGCCTCTTCGGCGTCGGTCCCGCAATCCGTCCACTGTACGTCCCAATGGCGTACTTCGAGACCCAACCAAGTTGTGGTGAAAGGTTGGAGTGGTGTAGGGAGGCCACGCAGCTTTTTAGGGGGTTGAGGGTTAGTGGGGGTGTGATTGGAGGAGAGATGGCGAGGAGGGTGGAGATGCCGGGGGTGGGGAGGTTAGAGGAGAGGTGTAGAGAAATTAGTTGAGGGTCGAAGTTACTTTGGGCGTTCCGGGTCGTCCAGAACAATGAGCGGTGTTGTCCGACGCGAATAGGGTCATTTTCGTCCGGGCGGGGCGGAAGCAGCGGAATCGACGGCGGAACATTAGCGGACAACTGTTTTTGCATTCTATGCTCTTCGTGTCGCATTATGTCAAGTTGCAGTGCAATCAGCTACAGTTTAGTCTTGGCTGGTTCGACCTCTTGCAGAATTTCATCTCTCGACCTTCCTACATCCCTCTCCACATACTTCTTGTACAGTTCAGCAATTTTCCTCATCACCGGTCCTGGTCCCTCATCGCTTCGCTCTCCAATCTTCCTGCCATCCACGCTCACCACACAGATGTGGCTCGGGAAAGTTCCCGTACAAAAGGCTTCTTCTGCGCCATACGTCTCTGTGAGCGTGAAATCCGTCTCTCGAACCGGTATCCCATTTTCTCTGCATATCCGTAGCGTCATTTCTCTAGTAATGCCCTGCATCTGGTATGCTCTGGTCGGTGCCCATACCTCACCACCAGGTCGCACGATGAAGAAGTTAGTGCTATTGCAAGTCTTGACAAAGCCATTCGGATCAAGCATCAGTGCCTCATCGGCTCCGACGACATTGGAGCCAATGCAGGCTTGAATATCGGTCGCTTTGGATATGTGATTCCACATCTCGTCTTTGACATCTGGGGTGCCTCGGCGAATATGGGAGGTGACCAGGCGAAGACCGCGTGCTTTTGCTGTAGGATCTGCAGTCTTGTGTTCCGGTATCATGACGATCAAGGGGAGGCCAATATTAACGGTTGGGTTCTGGTACGGTGTCGCTTTGAGGCCGCGACTTATGACGAGACGAACATGGATTCCTTCAGAGGGTTGCATGTTGTTTGCATCAATTGTCTCGTGAATCAGATTAAGTAAGCCACCACGAGATATTCCCAAATCCATAGCCATGGCTTTGGCAGATTGGAACAGTCGATCAAGGTGTGCTTTTGCAAACTGGACTCGTCCTCGAGAGATACGTATGCCTTCCCAGATTCCGTCGCCAACGAGGAAGTTGGAGTCGAAGACTGATACGACTGCTTCGTTTCGAGGACGAAGTGAGAACTTCCCTGTCACGCCATCTCGCATGCCAATCTGGAAAGATATAAGATTCTAAATATGAAAATACTGAGCAGAGGAACACTTACAAGGATGGATGCATTCTTCGAATTTGGTACGACCGCGTGTGTTGCCATGTTTGCTAGCGAATGGCTACAGGTAAGTGTTCAAAGCTGATGTCCCATGAAGGTGAACTAGAATGACGATAGAACTTTAGCTTCTTGTACCGCGAGCCTCATTCATATCAAATTTTCGTTCTCTTGATATCAATGCGCACGAAATCGTCATTCGTGTTTCCGCCGTTATTGTCCCATTCTTGCCCGGGAAAATCTCGGGTCGGGGTGGATTCCGTGACCGCCAAGTGGCCGCTATAGAGAGTCGTGGCCCGGATCGGTCCGATGTCATTTCACAAGAATGGGATATCGCTTGGATGTGACCAAGGATGTATAAGTCGAAGTGCCATATTTTCGTGGTTGTGATATTGAACGATTTTCTCCTCTCTTTCTCATGTGCCCTAGAGTCAAGTGTTGCTTATTGCTTTGCAGATCTTGATCAGTGACGGAAAAGGCAGACAAAGTCTCGTCAGTTGTGGGAAATGCTCAATCCCCAGTGATGTTCAACGGCGACGCAGGCTCTGATCCAGTGACCGATGCTCTCAACAAGAAACTTCGATGGAAAACTGACCTGGTCATACTCCCGTTGATTGTTCTCACATCAACTCTGGCCTTCCTAGACAAGGTAAGGCTCCTCAATGCCCCATATCACCAAAATTTGTTCTAATATTACCAAGAATGGCATGGCATATGCAGCAGTCTATGGCATGAAAACCGACGCCCATCTTGTCGGCCAGGAATACAGCTGGCTAGGATCCATCTTCTACTTCGGATATCTAGCCATGGAGTTTCCCACCATGTGGCTTCTGACTAGGGTCCCCGTTGGCAAATTTGTGGGAGTTTGTCTCTTCACCTGGGGTGGAATCTTGTGCTGCATGGCAGCCTGCAACAGCTTCACTGGTTTGGTGGCCGTGAGATTCTTCTTGGGAGTTTTTGAGGCTGGTATTCTACCATCACTGATGATCATGAACTCCATGTGGTACAGGAGGGAGGAACAACCACTGAGAACTGCTCTTTGGTATAACACATTCGCTGGGGTAAGTCTTTTGATGATTGGCAGCACTGATGCACTATTTACTCCTGACTATGCTAACGAAATCAGATATTTGGTGGCATCCTCAGCTATGCCATTGGAAAAATGGGAGGTGCTCTGGCAACCTGGAAGGTAAGTTGCTTCGATGAATAGCTGTGAGAAAGGTACAAATAACATTTCACAGTACATCTTCTTGATATATGGCGCTGTCACAATGGGTGCCGGGATTCTCGTTACCTTCGCCCTTCCAGATTCTCCATCCAAAGCGTGGTTCTTCAACACAGAAGAGCGGAAAGCAGCCATAATCCGACTTGCGCAGAACCAAACTGGTGTTGATTCGCACAAAGTAATATCTTGGTAAACTCGATATAAGGGAGTCTCTGCTAATATCCGAACTAGAATTGGAAGATATCACAAGTCCTGGAAGCTCTCAAGGATCCAAAGTACTGGGTTGTTGCAGTATTCGTCATTGCGCAATCCATCACCAACGCTGGTGTCACAAACGTGAGTGTTGACAACTAAATATATGGCATCTTACTTAAATTCTATCAGTTCAATCCCCTGATCATTTCGGGATATGGCTTTTCAGCCTCAAAAACCACCTTGATGGCCACACCGCAAGCCGCCGTCGCGCTCGTAGCTCAGGTTATCTGCACAACGTTGACGTTTTATGTTCCAAACATTCGATGCATCCTCTGGGTTCTTTCTACGTTGCCAGCACTAGCTGGTGCAATTATGATCCACGGTATGTAAAAATACGCACTATCTCAGGTGCACCTGCAAAAACTAATCTGCATGTGTTTAGTCCTTGATATCGCATCTGCCAGAACGGCATCTCTGGCCGGTGTTTATCTGATGGGGTTCTACAATGTGTCTTGGGTTCTCGTGCTGAGCCTCCAGACGTCGAACACCGCGGGCATGACCAAGAAGAGTTTTGTGTCCGTATCTATTGCGATATTCTATGGTATGTCTTCACTTTGAATCCACTCCTCATCGAAATCACTTTTGACTTTCCTACCAGCAACTGGAAACATCATCGGCCCTCAGTTCTTCCGTACAAGTCAAGCTCCAACTTACGAACTCGGAATCGGTGCCATGCTTTGCTGCTTTGCCATTATGGCAGCGATGGGAGTTTTATACGGAATTCTGGTCTTTCTTGAGAATGAGAGGCGGAACAGACTTTTTGGGTATCCAGACAAGGATCGGATGACACTTGGTTTTGAGATCGAGATGCTAGACCAAACAGATGGCCAGAATACAGAGTTCAGATATGTATACTAAAGACTCGGAACTCGGTATTTACTATTTAAATGATGAAGCTACCTGTAATATCGCTTGCGAGATGCCCAGCTTTGAAATTGATGTGATGGAACCAGGTTGATGATCCTGCTTTCTCAGGGTGCTGGGTAAAATTTACCCCGCACTCCTACGAGAAAACACACCTACCTAGCTTCAGCTCTCACTTTAAGAATTTTGAAGGACTTATTCGTCTGCATTGGACTGCTCTTGGGAAGTCCCATATTAATTCAAGGTGAGATGAGAAGGGTCACGCGAAGGAGCTGGAACTCAAAGTCATCGGAACAAGAACGTGATTACCAAAGTTTTGAGGACCACACATCGACATTAGTAATGAATAATACTCGCATTTGAAGACTACGATGACAAAGACTAGACATCCAATACTAAGTGGACGTCCCTCAACTCAAGTCATCCTCCTCGTCGGAAATGAAAGAAACAAAAATAGGTAAAACAAGTTCAAGAATCATCATCCTACTCCACCTCAAGTCTCAACCCATCACTTCATTCAACCACCTCCTCTCACTTCCTCTTCGCAGGACTATTCCTCGACCCCTTCCTCGGGCTCGACTTCACGGTGATAACCACCCCATCACTCTCCTCACCCTCATCCACTGTCTCTGGACTCTCATCATCAACATCCTTCCTCGGTCTTCCCCTCCCCTTCTTAACCACCAAACTCGGCCCCGCGCCCACACTCGGCGCTGGCGTTCCACTCGCCGCTCTGGTCGATCTTCTCGGAGGAACAGAAGTCATACTCTCACCAACAATGACATAGTCCTCTTCACCCCCAGCATCCGTACGAGCTTTCTTGCTTCGAGGCATGACAGGAGCGGGAGTACCGACGTCGAGGAAGGGGATAGGATGATAGGTGTCGTCTTCTTCGGCGGCGTGCATTTTGCGTTTCTTGGAAGGCGAACCGGCGGCGCCAGAGCATTTGCGTGGTGAGGTTGCGCTTTTCTTGGGGGATCCGCGGACACGGTATCCGCCGGGAGGAGAAGGAAGGAATCCGGTTTGTGGATTTGTCTCATGAGCAGTGGGGAAAATGCCCGGATCAAGTCCCTCACCACCGTTGTTGTTATTGTTGCCATTCCCGCTATTCCCCCCAGGACCAGGAGCGGGATTGTCGTTCCCAGGAGTGGTCCCTTCGGGAGGTGGAGGTCCTTGTGGTGATGGATTATTGCCTGGGCTGTTTCCACCACCTGTTGCCGCTTTCTTGGCAGCTGCAAGTTGCGTTTCGAGATCGGTAATGCGATCGTTCAGTGCATTCTTCTCCCCCTCACAATCGACCTTCGCTATCAGCGATTCCTGCTTGGCTTGGAGGATCACAAGGTCAGATTGAGCTGTGTTAAGGGTCGTCTGGAGTGCGTCATTCTTCTGGTCGCATTCAGCATCAGTGAGAGTCCTCCGTTGCGCTTGGCTAAGATCATTCTTCAACGTCTTGATTAGATCCTTCAGGTTGTTACTATCAATAGTGGACTGGGTGATGTCGGCTTTTAGCTTGGTAACTTGGGTAGTGTCGTTGTTGGATCCATTGTTCGAATTACCTCCAAGTGATGTTGTCTCCACCTTCACGCTTGCAGCTTTCATCTTCTGCCTACAATCCTCAGCAGCGATAGCAAGCCTCTGGCTTTCCTTGGTGTACCACGGGAGGCGCCCTTTCAATGCGGCGCTATCCACAGGCTTAGCCTTTGGAGCTGTTGTCCCTGCTTGGCTGGCGTGGAATTGCAAATGAGCCCAGAGCGTATCTCTGGATAATTTTCCGATCGCTGTGTCCTGGTAGTTGCTAAAGGGACAGGACCCGAGAGCTTTCTTGCTTTCCTCTTCATAGTCAAGCAATTTCTTCTCCGCGGCCTTCAGCTTGGTGGTATCACAGTTCTTCTGTTGAGTAGTCACCGCCAACTTAAACATTTCGAGCTGTGCCATGTCGCCTTCGTTCTTTTTCCTCATGTCCAGTAAGTCCGCCATCTCGGAGTTGTTTTTGGCTTCTTGCGATCTCTGCTTGGCGATCAAGGCTTGCAGGTCTAAAGAACGTCAGCTCCAATGTTCAGGATTTCATCTCTTAGAACACAATGTCAAGGGTCAGAAGGTTCAATATATGCATACCGTTGATGCGAGAGTCCTTGGTGACGGAGGCTGGAGGTTTCAATAAGCAATCATTTTTGTGATATGCCTTCCCGATTGCGTCCATTGTACGGTAATCCCTACCGCATTTTCGGCACCACGTCTTGCGCGTACCCCTAGGGACCATACATCTTCGCCCGTGGGTGGCATAATCCTCGTCGGAGAATCCCGTAAGATCCACACCGCACTTCTCGCAGTTCTCGCAGCTGATGTCACGGCATATCATTCCGTGGGCTCTCCGTTCGCAATCCGTTTCTGGCCTGGTCCGATCCATTCCACACTGTCCGCAGAAGATGGGAACCGTGGCGGAACTTTCTCCAAGGTCATTGTCCCACTCACGGCAGGTTTCGTCATGGTGGATGAGTTCTGTCCTGTTGACAACATCCAAATCCATACCACAGATGTCGCAAAATCTGACCACCTCTGGAGTGTGTTTCGCAATGTGATCCACCACGACTCGAGGGTCCATGTCTTGGAGACCTTCACCACAGATAGGGCAGTCGAGACCTTCGAAGAATTCTCTGATGCGTTTACTGTCCTCCTCCTTGTAATGGCCCATGATGTGTTCTTTCTTATGTTCCATGTCCATGAAGACCCATCCCTCAGTCGCGCACATGGGACATTTGCCTGCGGCAGCAATTGCGTTGGCATGTTCTCTGTAGTGTGCCGCGATGTCTTCGGGTTTGTAGTTGGGGAAAACGGCATTGCACATGGAGCATGCTGATTGCCTTTCAAGATTCCTCATTCTGATTCTCCGATTTTCCTCTTCCAGTTGTGCGATGTCCGTAGCGGTCAGTCGCCTCAAGTATATTTCTGGAAGGTTGGAACCAACTGAGAGAAGCAGATCTCGAGGTTTACCATAGACGGGGGGTTCGGCTTTCTGGCCGGGCTGGATGGCATACTGATCTTTCAGATAGGATTCTCGTTGCAGACGGTCAAGCCTGTTTTGCTCTGCTTGCCAAGGATCAAATTTCTGAGGCTTCGGTTTGGCAGCCCGGGATTTCAGTATTCTTTCTTTGTTCCTTTTTGGAGCATTTGGTGCCATTACTGGCACAGAGGTAATGCTGGTAGGTTGCGTTGGCGGCTGAGGTGACACAGAACGAGGAGCAAAGTCCTCATTCTCCGGAATTCCCCAGGGCTGGCTGCCCCCATCAAGAACTGCATATTCCAATCAGTTAAAAGTTCACAATTCCAAAAAGGTCAATTACCAAAGGGGATCCCGTGATTTGTTTGCACGTGCAGTTCATAGCCTTGAAACCATTCGAAAATGTCTCTCCGCCATTGGGAGTCCGTCGTGGCTTTTTCGACGACAAATCTTGAGTTTGAGTCCCAGTCGGGACCTACAATCTCGAACGACTCGGCAGCAGCGTTGTGTTTAGCATCGCTAGCGCCAGGAGTGGTCAACTTAAATAAATTTACGAGTACTGCTTTGAAACTGGCGAGATCGGAGCAAGTCTGTGTATCCCACACCACTAAGTCCTTAGCTTTTGCCTTGGAGTTGGTCTCTGAGTCGACAAGTTTGACGGTGATCTGTGGGAACACAGGGCAAAACCATATGCAGGTCGTTGATCTGTTGTCCTTCTCCATGAAGGCCTTGATTTCTGCGACTCGAGTTGCACTCTCAAAACCAATGAGCTCAAAGTTCTTGCTGCCACTCTCGCGATCCTCGGCTGTCTTGTATAATTTGAAGTGTGTCGGCCATGGTTTGCGAGTGTACTTGTCCCTCAAGTCTTTGATTTCTTTTTCCATGTGTGCATAGTCTGCCCTCGCAGTGTAAGCATCGTGGTAGCAGCCTGCCATCCGGATGCCAATGGACGCAGGATCAATGCGCTGGCCGCGATTGTCTGTATCAAGCGGATACATTAATCGTTCTTGCGTAGTATTTTCTAGATCCGTCCTCAAGTGCCCCAAAAATGTCTCATGGGCCTCCATACCTCCAGGGCCTAGGGGATAACCATCAAGGGAGACTGGGGACAGAGGACGTGGGTAATATGGGGGGTAATGAACCTGCATTGCTCCGAAGAAACCAGGTTGGAATTGATTGGTGCCGTACGCCACGCCCGAAACATCTTTTGGAAGCCTCCAGTATGCCTCAAGGTTGGTGACAGGATGCTTAATCACTACAATGTCTTGGCAATCGCTGCAAGGCTCCCTGTCTGTGAACAACGCAGGTCCCCCTGCCTCCTTCTTGTGGAAAAAGACACGCCAGTTTCCGTCACTATCGCGATTATTCGCGAACGCGGGAAAGAATCTCGAGAAGTCGCACTTTAGCAAAGGTATTGTTTGCTCAAAAGTGCCGTCCGATTTGTATGAGGTTACCCAGAGGAACCAGTTAATACTGGGATCCAACTTCAGCAAGTGGACGGCCGCATTCTTGAAACTGTCGACGTCGTTACTGACGAGAGCTTTTCCAGCATATCCATAGACGTATCCGTTGGTGGGGAGTGGTTGAATTGGGGTTGTCTTGGGCGTCGTTATCTTTGATGTAGGCCTGTCAGGCTTCACGCCGTGTTGGTGGGTGTTGGGTTTCTTGGGCGAAGTCAGAGACTTCTTCGGTTGATCTGGGGTTGTTTTGGACGTTGATGTCTTTGGTGTAGGCTTGTCAGGTTTCACGCCGTGTTGGTTGGTGTTCAATTTATGGGGTGAAATTGGAGGCTTCGTATGCTGGTTCATGGGCTCTCGCTGCACCTCAGACTCATCCTCCTCCTCGTTGTCTTCCTCATTCTGTTTAGGATCTGGCTGCACCAGATGACCCTGATCCTGCTCAGACACTTCATCATCTTCAGATTCTTGGTGCCCATGATCTGAACCTTCCGGTGTCTGAGCGCCACCAGAATGACCACTCGATTCTGGGGAAGACTCATAGGTCCCCTCCGTCGGACTAACTTGTGTGGATGTGCCTTTCTCTGGAAGTGGGAGAGGTGCAGGTTTAGGTCTGAGTTCAAAGGCGTCTACAACGCGGACGAACCACTCCTCACCAAGGTCGAAAAGTGGTATGGCGAGAAAATGATCAAAGATTTGCTTCAGATTGTCCTTGTCGTCGATCAATACGTAGTGATGAAACTGATAGCCGGTCAGCGGCTTCCCATTGGAATCTACCTTGCCGAGCTGCAGGGAATGCAGCTCCACGCAGAAGCTGTACGTTGGTGAGCTGCCGATTCCAAGTATCGTTCGAGCAGCTTTGAGAAAATTCCTATTTGACTTGTCTCGGAAGGAGACTGCCCGATTGTCCGCACCATAGATGCGCGCCCGATCTTTTGACTTGTACATGGTAGGTGGAGGAGTCGGAGGAGCTGATGGTCTCTGCGCAGTCTTGCACCATGGCGGCCAAAAAAGATTTGGTTTGACGTCCAGTCTGATAAGCACCCCGTACTGCATCTTCGGATTTGGTACCGTCGGACACTCATAAATAACAGCAGAAAGGTCCCCAGTTTTGGAAAGAATTCTAGGCCCAATGCCTCTATTCCAGAAGTTCAGACCTGGCCCTTTGGGATAAATTTCAAAACAGTCATACTTTTTCGGCCCGCCAAGTTGGGTCGAATAGAAGTCTATCCTGAGTCTAGGGTGAACTGGAGCGTTCAAGAGCTTTGCGGCCGCGGCCTCAAAGTCTCTGCTGGGCACCTGCGGATTGGTGATGTTGAAGTCTAAATAATTTCCAGCCGCGTCATAAACTCGCCCCGTAGCTATCACCGGTAGCTCTGGGATCTTGTCCGGGCCGTTCCCTAAATTGGTATCCGAACTTGGCTTAGTCACTTTCGTGGGGGACTTTTTAGGAGGTTGGCTTTTTGGAATGTTCTCCTTGGGAGTCTTCTTCTTCGGAGAACCTTGCTTGACTGGAGAAGCGGGTTTCAGATACTGTGCTGGTGGATTGCCGGCAGCGTCTGTGCTGGGAAGCCTGAATGTAGCAGGTGCCTGACTGGGGGTATGATCGTAGCGGACGACCATGCCCCAATCGTGCAAAGTGTTGGAGACGCGGGCCTTGAGGTAGTCGTCGAACACCTTGTCGAAGGTGCTCTTGGTAACTTTGAAAGATCTGACGAAATTCTTTTCGGCGATATTTTTGTGAGCCTCTTGGTTGCGGTATTGATCAACCACGTATTCCCAGTCACTGTCTTCATCGTATTGAAGCAAGAGCTGCGCTGCATCTCTGAAGTCTTCTCGAATGACAACTGGATGCCCTTTTTCCTTCTTCGTTTCCACGATTTGTCGGCCCTTATTGTAATGGCTGTACAGAAAATGGGAGTTTTTCTCATCCTTTCCAGCACCTCCGCGCATGTTGACAGGAGTTCCACTAGTCTGGACCGGCGCAGGTCTAGGTTGACGACGGCCAGTCACTGCTGATTGTCAGTATGGATTCACGAATGAAACAGGGTCAGACACTTACAACGAAGCATCGGATAACCATAGCCACGTTCGTAGTATTTGTCGAGGAACTCTAGTGGCTTCTCTGCAAACATGATTCGTTGGACTCGGGGAGGTTCTGGCTCGTCATCGTCTGCATCATTCTCGTCTTTGTCAGTGTTGAGAACATTGTTCAAAGTCAAGGGTCCCACCGGGAGACCGAAGTGCAGCATGGTGAATTTCGTGATGATATTATCTTTCTCGCCATTGAAGTTTCCGTCCTCTCCTAATGCGAGCTTGTACGCCCTCTGATTCTCCTTTTGTATTTCAAGAGTGGCGCCAGTGCCAGCATAGAGTGGTGGCTCGACGAGTGATTGTTGACCTTCGGTAAAGTGCTCCTTCAGAACTTCGAGCACCGAACTTGTGGCGAAAAGATCTTTGAGCTCCTGGCGCTTCTTAATCCATGTGGCGTCGTGTGGAGTTATGTCGAGTTGGAAGTTCAGAAATTTGCGATTTTTTTGTGCCTCTGCAACCAGTGCTTTCTCCTGCCGCGCTGCGAAATCTGCATCGATCATATTTGCTATCGTCCGCTGATCCAGCTGAACAGGGTCGCTGTCCGAATCATCTGAGTCGTGCGGAACGTCGTCATCGTCTTTCGCAGGGTTTGGAGAAAACCAGGTAAGAGGATTGAGCAGCTTCTTTCGAGGCGTAGTGTTCGTGTTGTCCTCAGCGGGACGTTTTTTGCTGCCTTCCGCCATGTTTTCTGACAGAGCTTCTCCAAGAACAAGTGCGATGCAAGAAACAGACTGTTGACAGAAAAAGACGAAGGGCGATGTAGCAGGAGGGTCAAATAGCGCGTAGCATTCTTGAGGCCTTGGAAAAATTGACAACTAGATTGGTGCACATTCCAGAGTAGCGAAGAAACCACTAGGCATCCTGTCGCTCTCACAGGATTCGAAACATCAGGAAAACTTCACTTCAACAAATCTTTCCCGTGCATAACCCGAGAAGTACCACATAATCATCGAAATTTTCCATCAGTCGCGACAAACAATGGCTATAAGGTTCGAACTTTCACTCTAGACGCTGCTCGAGCAGTGCGTGTTTGTGGCGTCGCCCCAACATTCCTGAATACGCGCACCTCAAGTCTCCAGCACCACTGGCATTCTTGAGCCCACCTGTCGCAGAGGCATGGTTACTATCGATTAATCGATGACACCGCATACCTCGTGATATCTACGAATAGCTCCGTGGTCACCATGTTGCTGATGTCGTGTTGATGCTTTTAATGTTGTGTGAGAGAAAGATTTTGCGAAATGAAATTCAGGTCTACCAGCAGCTGCACGTGATATCCACGATGTGAAAAGTTCTACCCTTGATCTACCAATACGAATTAGATATGCAAATGATGAAACTTTGTCAGAAAGTCTGTATGTTACCCATCATCAATTCCCTACAGTCTGTGGATTCAAAAACACCAACCCTGGATCAACGCTCTCTTTAATCCCCTTCAACCTCCCATAATGTTCCAGCCAATATCTCTCATGCGCTTCTTCCTTGCTCAACGTCGGATCCGCATAATTATAATACATGCCCAGCGTAACATTACTTTCAGCAGCTTCGATGTCGGAAATGAATGGGTTGAGCCACGTGATCCCTGCGTCGTCGAAAGGGGGAGTGGTGGTTTGGGCTACGAGTTGCCATTCGTAAATTGAGGAGCGGTGGGCGTAGGAGGTTGCATCTTGGGGGATTGTGGGGACGTAGGAGGTTGGGCCTCCTTGTGCGGCGATTATGAAGTACCAACCCTGGAGTTGTTAGCAGAGGTCCAGTGAGACGTTGGGAAGCAAGTTTGCAAAGGGAAAAATCAACAAGCGAGCAGATACATACAGTAGGACTTGTAGGTCCAGTGGCATAAAGTCTATCAATCCAGGCATCAACTCCAGCAGGGGAGAGATTGCTTGTCATCAGACTTTTGGCGAACTGTTCTGAGCGTTAGCGAGAGCTTTTCTCAGATTGTGGTTCCATTTACAAATGTTGCATGTGCAGTGTAATTCAAAGGAGTTTCCAAAGTCTGATTGTTGTCCCAATTGCTGAACAGACCATTGCTGTTCGCATACAACAACGCATCCAACCATCCCACTACCAAAAGTTAGCTTTTCCTCCAAGCATAATCCCTCCATCATGATCATCACAACACTTACACTCATGAGTTCCTACACCCCTAACATCCTCCTCAAATCCCCCGATCTTCGCCAACTCATCAAGCAGCGGCCCAATAGCATCCAAAAAGTCTTCCTCACTCCCATGATATGCGCCTTCCAACAAAAACAACAACCGTCCTTCCGTATCATTGTTAATCACCCACCTAACATTCATTTCCAACGGAATGACTGGCGTCGTCTCACCCCCACAATAAGCTTGCCATGCATCCCATCCTGCGCGAGCTTGGGTTTGATTCCAGGAATAGGGGTAGTAAAAGAGGATGTTTTGGGGAGGGGCGGGGATGGTGCGGAATTTTAAAGAGGTGACGATGCCGAAGGACATACCTGCGCCGCGGAGAGCCCAAAAAAGTTCTGGATTCTGAGTTTCTGAGGTGGTGACGAGGGAGCCGTCGGCGAGGACGATGTCCGCTTCGATCAAGAAATCCAAAAGCAGTCCATAAGTATGAGATCCATATCCCTGACCACCATGCAAAACATGACCTCCGATCCCAACTCTACTCAACATCAGCACCCACTCTCCAACGCTTGCCTGAATCTAACTCACCCAGGACAAATCCCATGCGCCATCGCCCTCTCACCCTGCTCAAACAAACTTAATGCCACATTACCCAACCTAGCCCCGGGTCCGACGGTGGCAATGTTCGTCACTGGATCAACGCTCGTTTCGGTGAAGTACTTCAAATCGACCACCAAATGACCATCTTCTCCCCCAAGAGAATGTGAAGCGTAGCTGTGGCCTCCTGATTTGGGATTTACTTTTACGCCAAGGTTTACTGCACAAAGAACCTGACATCTCAAAGTCAGTGTACTTCTTTTTGACGATACCAGGACCTTTTTTTTTCTTTTTTAGGTGAGTTTTGAAGAATTTTAAAGGTGGTGGAGGGAGGCACGAGGGCGAGAACGGGAGAAGAGGGAAAGGAGAATTACTGCTCCTTGGACTTGAGGAACTGTTGATGGAACGGCGACTGCTATTGGGGTGTAATTTAGGCGGAGGTTATACGGGATGATGTCTGCAGTGAAGTTTGAAGAACCTGGATAGTCTTGTGGAACTCCAGATTCATCGAGACAGTGAACTATAGCATCATAAGTTTGAGGTAAGCTGTGGGCAAATTGAACACAAAGTAGGAGGGGAAAGAGGAGATTGAACATGTTTGCAATGTCAATGGGTTGAATAGCAATGAGACTCATTCAATATACTGAAGGGAAATGGAAGCTATATGAGATCGTTATGCCCGCAATTGAGATCGCAGGGCTGACAGCTTACTAGAATTCCTTGCTCGTGATCACGGTCATGCCTTTTACCCCGGTGCTGACGGACGGGCTTTGTGCCTCTTCAAGATCGCTTTTTTAGTTCCCAGGTCTGATTGAGAGAGATTGGATCGCGATGCGAGGTTGTGATGCAATATCACCAGGCTTCCAGACATCCCGAACGGCGCCCAGAAATCGATATTTCGCCTCATGACTGCAGAAAATCGCACTCAAGGGGAAGGTCCCAACTGGACACTGATCCCGACCACCAGAAATGTTGTGGAGGGCAACATCGTGGAAAGAGATACCGATATCTCACTCCTGCGCTGCGGGGTTACCTGAAAGAAGGATTCGACTCCACTCGGAGACTTGATGGCTGCTGCTCGGCATGATGGGATGATCAAATCGAGGCTCAGATGCAACTCGGCACGGGTACGCATCCCGTTCCGGAAGATGAGCAGGCATCTGAGCCAAGGATGACCGTCCAGTAATCAGAGTGTCATCATGCGACAACCACTGAGCCTCTGAAATAATAATTTCAAGCAACGAAAAGACCAACGAGCAACAAGAATAAAACAGGAAAAAAGAAGTACTGAAAGAAGTACTGCTACCCTCCCACTATTTACCACCATCTAAGAACCCATCTATAACTTACAACAAAGGTATCTCGAACCCCAGATCCCATCTATATGCAATGCTGCTAACCCACCAAACGCCAAACCACGAGAAATAATTCCCGTGTTCCATTTCGAGAGGAGATTCACCTCATCCATGACACCCCTTCAATTCTTACTAGTATCGTAATGACTCCTCGCCCTCAACGACTTCCCCTTCCAAAAGAAGATCCAGGGAACAGGCATCATTGCCAAAGCAACGAAAGCAAAGACGCTTCCCGCCCAATGAATACCCATCGCCTTATACATCTGAATCGTAAATAATGGGAAAATGGCTCCGAAGCCGTAGCGGAGGATGCCGTTTGCTGCTACTGCGCTGGCGCCGTTGCTGGCTTGGTAGACGTCTACTAGGTAAGTTGTCGCTGAGATGAAGATAGCCAAACTCCCCCACCCAAACGGCACACCAGCCAGTACGGGCACGATCCAATGCGTCTCCTTATCTGGTGTCCATGCAAACCAGAATAATCCCAATGGCAAAATAACACTCCCCAACAATGCCGCATACAACCTATGTTCCGGAGCCGGATTCCCATTCGCCTTATGCATCGCCTTCCTGTATAATGTCACGTCAAAGATACCGAAAGACATGATAGCGAAGATGAATCCAACGAGGATACCGAGGAACGTCAACCCGATTTCTTTTTGGTTGAAGTGATAGACGATTTGGAAGACGTAGGAGTAGGAGCCGAAGAAGGAGAACATCATTGCGAACGAGAAGCCGGTATAGATACTTAGGAATCCAACAAGTGGCTATTTCACATTAGCCAAACCCCCTCTTCTAATTCGAAATAATTGCATACCTCGACAAACATCATATGTATGGGTCTCACAAAACCTTGTTTCAGCTTTTGCAACAAGAGATGAGTATCTCCTTCTTGATGTGGCACCTTTCCACTGAATTTCTTCTCCCGTAATCGCAGGATTCGAGTCTTGGATGTCTCTTGCATGAATAGTGATATGAGGAGGATTGGTGCGCCGATGATTATTACCACCCACATTGACCAGCGCCAGTTGTCGTCGTATTCGGAAATGATGTAGGCGCCTGTGAGGGGACCGAGAGCTGGACCTAAGAAGGGTGCCATGACGAATCCGAGGGCGGCTTTTCCACTGCTTTTTTGGGACCAGAGGTCTGCGATGGTTCCTGTGGTGTTGTTAGCAGATGTACTGGAATTGTTGGGTATGAGACGTACCTGCACCGATGGCAAGTGTACCAGAGCCTCCTGCTCCTGCAAGGAATCTCATGACGATCAATAGAGCAACGCTGTCAGAGGCTCCAGCTATCCCTGTGAAGAGCAGCAGCATTGGCAGTGTTGTCCAGTATATTATCCGACGTCCGAACATCTCTGAGAGTGGTGCAGCGAGGAGAGGTCCTACAAGAAATCCAAAGGTATAGAGCGAGAGGGGTAGGACGGCTATTTCTCGTTCAACGTGATATTGTGCCATGATGTGCGGGATAGCTGGAACATAGACAGAAGTTCCTACAGTTCTGTGTCTTGTCAGAGGATGTATGAATGGCAGAGGAAGATGGCCAGCTTACATGACGAAGCCATAGAGGGCTGGAATGAGAGTGTGGAAAATCTTCTTGCCTTTAGGCCAGTTTTGCGGGTTTCCTGGGTCAGTGTCCGATTCCCAGTCTAGAAATTTGGCGACATCTCCCTCATCGCTGCTTAGGTTTCGAGATTTTAATCCTTCCTCCTCGTTTGACATGCCGAGCGGAGGCATTGCCGCTTCGGCTTCGGCTTCGATATCCTTTTCTCGAAGGGCATGTTGATCGGCTGTTGTGCTTGATTCCATGAGAGTGTACCAGATTTTGCCCGTCTATGTGTAAAGTATATAATACTAAAATCTGTTGAGAGAGGAGTGTTGAAATGTGAAACTATATGAAGAATAATGAGAGACAGCCAACAGCCGATAATTAATAGCAAGCAAGAGATACCGACAGCCATCGCAAGTGAACGGCCGTGACGCCGACCTCGCCCCACAATTATGAATCTTCAAGTATTCCATGCACCACTTGGATACGGAGAGAAGACACTTGATCGGTAAGTAACCATCCCGATGCTCTACCACCGGCGACGGGACAATTCTATTCCCAACATGTGGCTTAGCAGACTAGAAACAAAGAGATTGATAGTAAGCAAGGCAGAGGTGGACTTCAAGCTGCGTTTCCTAGCTGCGTCGGTATATTGGGCAGGCCAGACGGCAGGAGCCTTACTCAAGGCTGGGACTTTGGGACGATTAGCGACCCGTGGTGTGAGAACTCAATCGCCACGAAAAGGCGTCGTCATAACTTCCGTCCCCGTTTAGCTATCCTAACCAACAGATTTTAACGAAAGCGAAGCGTTGTGAGTCCATTGACAAGGGGTCTGCTGTTACGGACGAAGTGGTGTGGATGTTTGGAAAGGAGACATCCAAAAGCACAAGCGGGATTATGAGTAATCGTTTGAGCCGAGGCAATTTTGGCACCACGTGACTTTTATTTTATTTTAATTGAGCCCCAGAGCAAAATATGCTGTATGAATCAGGAAAGTAAGTTCAAATTCATTGTCCGAGTCACTTTGGAACAATGTGAGCGCCAAAATGTCCAAAATGATTGTAGTCAATATGAGTCCTCTGATTGGCTACCAAACAGCTAGCACGGAAAGTTCCGAGAATCATGCGGGCAGGTATCTTCAAGAAATCATGCAATGTGGAGCTCTTCGAGGAACATCAACCACAAGCAATGATTATACGGTACCCACCAGCGAGTGCCTTTCGTCCCAATGGCCTCGGTACCGTGTGTCTATCATGTTTCCTTCAAGGAGCCAGGCCAGTATCTTGGTCGGTGAGAAGAAATTTCTCGAGAACATCGAATGTTCAAGCTGCATTGACCGGAACGATGCCACGATTACGAGCGGGATACTTTTCTGCGAACTCACTACTTGAAAAGGCACGGTCAAATGCAAAGAGGGGAAACCTGACTTCGGTAATACCGGAGGGAAGCTCAATTGCAGCTGAAAATGAAGCTTCGAAGCTTCCTGCCAGCTCCGGAGCTTCAGCCCCTCCCCCAACATCTACCCAAGACCTCCCACATCGACGACGACAAGCAGCCCGCAAAGCAGTAGCAGGCGCAGACCTCGTCCTCCCTCAAAACTCCTCCTCAACACTCTCCGAAACCGCCGCACAAGCTCCCTCAAATTCCATCCGAAGATTAATACCCGTCCTCCTCTCCCTCTCGAAACCACGACTCTCCGTCCTCGTCGTCCTCACAGCGTGCGCTTCCTACAGCCTCTACCCCGTCCCCGAACTCCTCCTCCCTTCAGCAACCGACACACCCTCCCTCTCACCCCTCACCCTCCTCTTCCTCACCACCGGCACAACCCTCTGCGCCGCATCCGCAAACGCCTTCAACATGCTCTACGAGCCGAAATGGGACGCCATGATGTCTAGAACGCGGAATCGACCATTAGTACGAGGTCTCATATCTACACGCGGCGCAGCCCTATTCGCTATCCTCGCTGGACTCGGTGGTGTTACAGCCTTGTATTACGGCGTCAATCCCACCGTTTCATTTCTAGGCGCGCTGAACATCGTGCTGTACGCAGGTCTCTATACACCACTGAAACGTGTCTCTGTGGTCAATACATGGGTCGGAGCAATCGTAGGTGGAATTCCTCCATTGATGGGATGGACAGCTGCGGCTGGACAATCAGCTACACACGGCGATTGGAAAGAATTGCTACTCGGCGAACACAATATTGGAGGCTGGCTACTCGCCTCGTTACTTTTTGCTTGGCAATTCCCACATTTCATGTCTCTATCTTGGTCCATAAGGGAAGAATACAAAAACGCAGGCTATAAAATGCTCTGCTGGACCAATCCCGCTCGAAACGGCCGCGTAGCTCTCCGCTACAGCATCCTCTTCTTCCCAATCTGTATTGGGCTCTGCTACTACGGCGTCACAGAATGGACATTCGCAGCTACTAGTTTACCGGTCAACATCTGGCTCGTAAAAGAAGCTGTGCGGTTCTGGAAACTAGAAGGTCATAAGGGGAGTGCGAGAGGGTTGTTTTGGGCTAGTGTTTGGCATTTACCGGTTGTGATGATTTTAGCGATGGTGGAGAAGAAGGGGATGTGGCAGCGTGTGTGGAGGGCTGCGATGGGGGAGCCGGATCTAGATGAGGAGGATTGGTTGGAGGAGGATGAGGAGGATGCTGTGTTGTCAGCCAAAGAGGGTAAAGTGAAACCGGAGGTTAGAGCTGCTGTGATTGCGTTGCCGAGTAGATGAGAGGTGTTATGTAAGACTATCTGCATGAGAGAGGCGTGAATTGGGATGTATAGCTGTGGAAGTAACTGTTTGGATATTGAATTTCCTTGCATTATTCACACCATTCCACACCATCATGTTCTACAAACATTTCTCGAGCAATTTCATGATGTGACGAGAGATACAAATTTCAGTCTCCAGACAAAGGCTATGCGTCGTAATGGAAAGCGAAGCATAACTGAAAATGTTCAAATAACTTGTCTAGATATCAATTTTGCTATTACTATACAGAATAATTCTACACAACCATAACTTATTATGATCTCAAAATCTCTCAATCTCAAGAGCATTCAGCTCAACTCAAACTCCGTACGCCTTCTCAATGTCCTTGACTCGAAACAGGATGAAGTAATTTCCAACTTCCTTCAAAGATTCAACAACTAACGGCGATCAATCGGCCTATTAATAATCGCATCAATCCCCATATCCATACTCGGCAACCGACTCTGATGTGGATGTTGAGCATATCCCATCCCAACTCCTCTAAGATCAACCATCCCGCCTCCCATCCCGCCACTCATTCCTCCTCCTCCCATATTCCCCATCCCAAGAGAACCGGTGGATCCTCCGCTCTGGCTATAACTGTGACCATGGGCAGGAACTTGTTCTTGGTATAATGACCCCGAACGATCGGAAGCGGCGTCATATTCTTGTTCGATCTCATCTGCGTACCCGGAGTCGTCTGTATGATGTTCACCAAAGGTGTGTGATTGGACTGGGTAGGGAGGAGCGGAAGAGGGTTGGGAAGTGGAGAGTTGGGAGTGGGTTGTTGATGATGAGTCTAGGATTCTTTCGCGGCGGGCGCAGGAGCGGGCGGATGTTTGGAGGTTTTTCAGACCTTGGGACATGCACTGTTCACCTCTCATTAGCTCGTGTAATTTTTTACGTAAATGAGGCTGATGAGGCTCATGACAGAAAATGGGATGAAGGCATGGGGCAAGGATGTAAGATGAGATGGGAAAGAGGCTTACCTTCTGCTCAACAACATTCCACTTCTCGCCAGTTGCTGCAGCAAGTGGAGTCCATATTTCTCGACGCAGAGCCATATATTGTTTCGCCATACTCTCAATCTTCATCCCGTCCCAGTCATCCGCACTCCGTCTCTCCATCAACCTCTCATGTCGTTTCCGGCATGCGTTTGGTGTTTTGGAGGGGAAGTAGGCTTGTTGGATTGGTGCCCAGTTCATGCCTTGGGCGCGGGCGGCCATGAGTGTGGCGTCGTCTTGGGGGTTCCATGCGCCGGATGAGGCACGGATGGAGGCTTGTGGGGGTTGTTGTTGGGCTTGTTGTTGTGCCATTTGAGAGTATGAATGTTGTTGTTGTGACATGGGATGTTGGATTGGTTGGACTGGTCCGCCGTTGGGATAGCCTTGCTGAGGTTGCGAACTGTATTGTTGTTGTGACATGTTGCTGGTGAGGGTCCCTGATGGGGTCGTGTAATATGTGTTGAGGGATTCGAGGGAAGCTAGACTTGGTCTACTTGAAAGTGGAGCGTATTGGGTCGCGGTAGTAGGCGTGGTAGGAGCTGGGTTCAATCGGTAGTAACCTTGGCTTCTGGCCGGTCGATGACCCTTTGGCATTCTTGACGGAAAAGAAATGGTCGAAAAGAGGAAGTGCGTCGTTGACGAGGATGTAATTCGGATTAGGAATTAGATGCCTCGCCAGGAGGGACTTCGTATCAAACGAATGGAAGTGTGTTCTGGCAAAGAAGAGGATACGAGAATGAAACGACGGTAGGGATAGGAAAACTTTCGCATGAGGGGTATATAGGAAACGAAATGGGAGATGTAGTGGCTCTGCAGAAGAAAAAGGCCGAGATGGAAGAGGGCTGGACGGCCGTTCTTTATACAATGATACTCCGAAACACAACGCGGCAAAGAAATGACGATGGGGGCCGCAACAACAAAGATTGTTTATAGCCTCATTGACGCCGGCGCCGACCGAGTGTCCTAAATCGAGACCACAATGATGTGCTGAAACGAGGCAGGTCTTTCTTTAGACCGTGTAATTGTGGCCCTCCCATCCAAGTCACTGGGTTTTGCGGCGGGAAATGAAAAAATGAACGGTAATGAAACCCCCAGTTGCGACACAGCAGGCGCGCAGGTACCATCGAGTCTCCAAAGGCTGCTGTTGGAAGACGAGAGGCCCATCATATTGGTCCAAGTGGACCAGTAGGCGGTTGTATC
>FJOG01000038.1:345685-376178 GCA_900073065.1 Phialocephala subalpina
TGACAACTATGGAGAAGAGTGAGATGTGAAGAGGAGGTCTAGTTGATCTAGGAAAGAAAGCGAAAAAAAAATGGAAACAATTACACTCAAAATTCATGCATGAAGAAACGAAAAGGAAGGAACGGCTTCCGCGTAACTTGGGTGGCAGTAGGGACAGGGAAGTCGCAGTTCCACGCTCTGCCCTTTCCAAAATTAGGCGTCAACTTTGCAACGGTGATAACCCAGCGCGTCTGACAGGCTGTTTGTGATGCGAGGTCTTGAACTCGAGGGTGGTTTGGTGAGCTCGCTAAATTCAGGGGCTTGTTTTTTGTTCTTCTTGACTTGCAGGGGGTCACTTTGTCCCTCGCCCTCAACGTCTCGATAAGATATATGACTCCCTTTCTCAAATCGAACTTTGCTGATATCACTGATGTCCAATAGTCTTCCCACCAAAAGGGAATCATTTCAGCCAAGAACAATCTCCTTCTTCCTCGCCCCCGCACCTTTGAACCCCTCCTCACTAACCCATCCTACCGCAACCCTCCTCGCAATCCCTTGCTCCCAGACTATCCACATCACAGCCTTCATCCACCTATCCTCATCCTCTCTGCTTTCCACCATATCCACAAACTCTTTCGAGAAAATCCCAATCTTACTCAAGGAGTTCATCCAAAGGAGATCTTTCATCGCTTGGCTCGAGAAATTCATCGAAAAGAGTGATATTAGCTCCACTGAGTCTAAGTCCACGTCTTTGCTGGAAGATAGAGTAGTGATGGTTGCGGTGTCGATTTTGAGTTCGCCTATATGGGAGGTGGGTGAGAAAGGGGACGAGGTGAAGATGGAGAAGTGTTTGAGGTTCTTGAGTGCTGAGAGGACAGGAGCGACGGTCTCGATAAGGGAGCAGGTTATGGATGTTGTTTTGAATGTGAGGATGCTGGGTCCGATGAAAGAACTTGGCGTGTTTGCGTCTTTTTTCGCATTTTCCGATGCTGGATTAGAGACTTTGAATTTCCTTGTTCCGTATCTCCGTTGTCGGCTGGTAATCTCAGCATGGGATGCCGTGTCCATCCACGAAGTGTTCCCTTCCATTGAATTGGGAGCACGAGCAATAGTCGTGGGAAAGACTTGCTCGAGCACGCATTCCTCATCTTCATTCGTACTCTCCGGCACTTCAAGCACCGCCCAAGTAATCTCACATCTCACCCCAAACTTCCCTGGCCCCGAAAGAAGCGGATAATCAACGGCACCCGCCCATCCAGCCCAAGACCAAGACGGGAACGGTGTTTCATCTCCACACACTCTCCTTCTTCTCAAATTCCCATCCGGCTGCCACATAAGAGCGAACTCAAAACACGTCGCCGGAAGCCCACACACCGACAGCCCCAACTCATCTAAAATAATTCCCGTATAAAAACCCCGACACGCATCCAAGACATCAGATTCTTTCGTGAACTGCCTAGTGGAGATTTTGGATACCATAGAACTATAATTCTCAAACGGATCAAGCTTATTCCTGAAATCGAAACCGAGTTTTGGATCCTCGTCAAAGAACGTGTTCTGATACTCCTCAACTGAGAGCTTCTCGTCGAAAGGTAAATCTACACTCCAGTTCCCCACCGCGCAAGCGAAGTACGTCCGCTCTGTCGTAAAGTACAACAATCTATTCGAGAAGACAAGTTCCTGGAACGTCCACCCACGCGTAAACCAAGTCGAGAACTCAATCACTTCTCTCATCTCTCTCACGTCCGCAGTAAACCGTTTCCCACCAATGACATGCACGCATTCATCTCCGAAGACAGGATCTATATCCATCAAAGAAGAATTCGCGCCATCTCCGGTTGCAGCCACGATTGTAAGGTCCGCTTGTGCGTAAATCTCATGCATTCTTTCGATCTCGGACATCTTATCATTAGTGTCATCTTGGACTATACATAAGGCATCGACCCAGAGATACTGTCCGCCGAAGAACCGTGTGATTTCTATTGCTTCAGAGATAGTTTGAGGTATAGCTTGGGTGGATAGAGATCCTGGTTTTGCGAACTCGCTTTGGTTGGATTTGAGGAGGAGGAGGAATGGTGGTTTTCCCCATACGTAGCTGAGGACGAAGTATGCAGGTGTTGAGTTGGGCTCGATGTGGATGACTCTCATTTGGTGAATGTCGATTAGTCGAGATGGTCGAGAAGCGGGTGTTTTTTGCTTGCAATCTGCGTGGTTTTGCATGCAAGTGTTGAAGCAGTTCCGAAACATTGATACACCCCGCTCGTTGTAATGCTCTACTAGAGGCAGTGGGATCCAAGGCATTGATTCCTTGAATATGGCCTGATGATCTTGTGCAATCATGGGAAGCTGAGCAGGCTCGTCGTTGATCTCGTCGACTACGTTCTCAGGCCACCAGAGAGACAATCTTCCATCATTGACGATTGTGTTGAGAGAAATTTGTATGACCGAGGAGAATGGATCTTCAATCCAGCATTCCTCGTCGTCCTCAATATTCTCTTCGGGGTAGGATAGTCCCAGAAGCTCGCCAAGTGACAGCCCGTCGAGCTGTTGTCCCTGAGAACGTGCATGGTAGTAGATCTCGCGACGCTTAGCCCTGATGAATTGCCTGGTGATCAAAGTGCATAGAGCACAGTCTCCTTGTGTGAAGATATCTGCAAGAGTTTCTAGATGAATATTGCCAACTGCATCTCTAGAGCCCCCGCTAAGTGCGATGTCTCGAGCTTCCGCCGAAGGGGTAATGTCACTGACATCCTTGAGTCGTTGTCCAACCTCAGTACATCTTTGACAAAGTGAATTCGAAGGCTCTGTAGCGTGAGAAGGAGCCTGCTTTGTCAACCAGTTCGTGATAGAGTGCTCTAGGCGTTGCAGGCCGAGTTTGTATGCTTCGATGCTTGGATTTCGCTGTTCGCCTGGTATGGAGAGCCTCGTATCCATCGCATCTTCTAAGTGCCCGTTAGCTCCGAAGATTCGGCCCAATCAGTGGCCAATGCGATTATACAGCGGCTAGGTAATGTCAAGTAAAGTTTGGTTGGGTTGTCCCAGTTTCCAGGGTCTGAAGGTCTAAGGGCGGAGTAGATTTTACCCCGCATCTGTACAAGCACGTGCATCTCCATGACCACAGACACTACAATACAAGCCGAAATGAAACAATTCAAAGCACAAGTACATAATCCAAGTATCAGAGCATACCGTGTCTCTCTATAGCTAATGTTACTATCTAGTCATGCCTTCTTAGTTTTGGGAACGTTGTTTGCAGGGTGGGAGAGAGAAGCATTGTGCATTCCCGTAAGATTTGACTTTGGACATTCATTATTAAAAAGCGCTACTGGTCTTCGCCATTCCGTGGAACAGATCTTTGGATATTCCAGGTACACATATGATCTCCTCGACACCCAATTGCCCCCGTCATTCACAGACTCCAAACTCATTATCGGGCAACAACACCATAACATCTAAGCTTCCATGTTCCCAATGCTCCCGTCCCTCGTGTTATTTCGTTTCCTTACCTCAAGATCGCTGCTGCCACCAATAAGTTTTGTACGCGATTAGATCTTTGCATTTATTCAAAACTCTGCGCTTCATCTGAGCTTTCTCCTTGAAGGACTTGAGCAACACCGAAGGCTGCCAGTGCTTTCGGCCATCATACAATCGGAACAAAAGAGGTTGGTAAACCAAAACTCAGTCCCATTGCTCATTTTTGACTTCTTTCTCTTGTCCCCCTTCATCTCACTGACAAGAGCTGCCGTTGGGAAAGAAGTATACTTCATCAATAGCTCCTTCAGTACTATTAATAGGCTGCTGTGGAAGACACCGCTGGTCGATTCCTCCGCCGTACAAGGAACAATCAAATCCATTCTGCCTAACGGTTTCTTGGTCCCGGTCAAGAGCGAGTTGGCAGCAGCACCTGCATGACACATATCGAGAAGCATTACAACATCGGAACATGATTTACACAAAGCCTTGTGAAACTAGTGCCACTGGCAGAAATGATGGAAAGCTCCATAGTGGTTTTTATGAAACGATTTTTAGCGTTGAACAATTCTCGTTCATTCAGTTTTAACTCACTCTGGGGCAATCCTTAAGTTCTGTTTTTCATCGATACCGCCGTGGCCCGAATAGTACAGGATCAATAGATTGTCCGGTCCTGAATGATGCTTAATCCAGCTATTAAAGCGAGCCAGGGATTTCTCGAAGTCTCTCATTGTCTTAGTGTTGATGAGCAGAATCTTATTGGTGGAGGTCAAATCAAAGTCGAGCTTGAATACGTCCTCAATTCGCAGAACGTCGATCCAGAAGCAGCTTTGCTTTAGGTCCTCTCAGCAGAATCCCAGAAGTGCACTTTCTTATACGGGTACGAGTTCTGGGACATATTCCGAGGAATCGAGACTATGGTTAATAAGTTAGCGTTTTTGGGCTTTCATGGCGCAACATCCAATACGGAGATATACTCAATTACTCAATTTTATTTCGACGTTGCCCACTGTTGAATATGGAAGTCTAAAGTAAGTTCCACCATGAGACGGATGCAGACTTTATGCGCAAAATGTAAATTACGTCTACACTGGAGATGATCTTCCGCAATGGCGCTGTAGAATGTAGAATCGCTGTGGGGGAGACGTATTGGTACGAGAGCTTTGAAGATTATTCTCAAGGTACAAATATTTACCTCTTGATGGTGGAGAAATGATTTGAGGAAGTCTTGATCTAGAATAGAGGATGTGGTCGAAGTAAGGCTGCGCTGCTTGCTAGCGCGAGCGCCACTTAGCGCAGTAGCTTCTATTCGCATTCCCCCTAAGTGTTTGGGGCTTTTATATCTGACCTCCATTGGAGCAGCCGACTTCTGGAATATTTGCATCCCTATCACTGCCGAAATTTCACATAAAGTTGCTCTTTCGTCGACTATGGTTATTAGAGTTTACTCCGCCGTTAGACGAAGTTTGACTTGAGTATATATAATTCCTAGAAAGAAAGACATGAAAAATATGACTGATGAAATCCTATCGAAATTATCGAGGGTTTATATAATGAGGTTTGGAAGAACGATACCTGCTTCCATTCAACCTCCTCGTGCAGTGTTTTAGGATCATGCGCAACTCGCTTGGTCTTAACCAACAAGCAATCAGACCAATCCAAACAACTCAAATAATCTCTTCGAAGACGCCCAGCAAGTTTTTTTTAAGTGATTTTGACGCCAGCAGTGCCCAAATGGCATTCATGTACTGTAGTATCGTTCAGGCTTCTTGAGTCTTGAGCATCATGTGCGTGTCCCACGAATCCGGCAGTGAGCAATCCGCAAGACTACCAACCGAGTCAACCATGACTCAAGTGCCACTTCTTAAAGCCACCCATCGGATATTAAGCAGTGCTCTTCTTGCTCCTCCAGCCTAATTCATAATCCTATCCATTTCACTCCGCGAAATTACTTCGCACTCCGCATCCCGCATCCCGCCTCGGCCCCTCTGACACCTCGTCTCCCAGACAAGGCCACGATTCAAAAAAGCCTCTTCTATCCATCAGTATATGACAATTCCACCCTCGTGCGCAAACACCCCGGTCTCCTTGACTCAATTAGCACAGATCTATCATCTAGCATGACACTCTAGGATAAACCGCCTTAAGCGATCCCCTGAATCCAGCATGGGTCATCGACCGTAGAAAATACGAAAGGTGAGAATCTCAAATAACGGCTGGTTGAGATCTCATATGAACAGGATGTTTCTACACGAAGCTCAAGGTTAATTCGCCTTATCGTGGGAGCACCACTCCCCTCACGCTCAATGTCGTCCAGCTCCAGCACATGTCCTTGAGTATCTTATTATTCTAGTCCTCCCATCCCTAGTGTTTCCCGCCCTTACTAGACAACGATGCCCCTGCAAATCTCTGCCAATACATTACGAAGTGCTGTGCCTCCTCGATGTTCAACAATAACGACGGAAAGTAGATAGATATTTGTCAAAATCGGCTCTTGTCTTTGTTTGGAGTTGTACCATTTTCGAATAAGTAAAAAAGGAGTAGTTATTGCTTGAAATTAGAATCCATATTGTCTACCCTTTCTGCATACTCATGCGCATTCTGTTTTTCCCAGCAGAAAGATAGCGCGTGCACCTGCTTGTACGGGTACTTTTCAGACATTATTTAGAAAGTTGCGACCATGGTTACAAAGTTAATACTATAGTCTTGCCAATGCGCATTGCTTCAAGCAACGAAGGGATATGCTTACTTGAATCCTAATTGCTCCTCTTTCCAAGCATAGAGACAGCGGATACAAGAACCTTTGAGGACGGGATGTGCGTAAAGTGCGCTGCGCAGTAACGCTATTTCAAAGCAAAAATGTTGCGGTCAGGCAACGGAAGTCTAGAGACACTTATTAGTATGTATGATAGCATTGAAGAGCATTATCGAAGAACAATGTGTATGCGTCCTGATGAAGTCCAATATTCAAGAAGAAGCTTTCGCTGTTGTCTATTACAGGATGAAGAAGGAAAGTAGAGCTGGGGTGAGTAAGCAGTCAGGTACTAGTGGAAGCCCGATTCAACGCAGTAGCAGACCTTCGGATGGTATTCATCCTAAGACATCAGATGAATATTTCCTACGCCCTTGTTCACCAATATCGGAGATTAATATAATAAAATCTAATAAAAGAAGACCCGATTTTACCAAGTTGAGTCAAGCTCCTCGCGCAGCATTCAAGCCTCATACACAAGTCCTATGACTCGCAATCAATCAATTCGATCTGCAACCATCCCTCAAGATACGATGACCTTTTGTGCAAGCCACTTGACTGTACCGGGAAATCAAGAACAGTAATGCAACATTACTCAAGACCCCTGAACGTCAACTTCTTGTCTAACGAATTCAACATTCGTCAAACTTTAGATCGCTTCAGTCCACAGACTGCAGCACCACACATCCATGTAGCCCGACACACCTAAGGCAGGCAACCTCTCCGTTATCCAATACATACCAAAAGGCAAAAGCCTGCCCACCCACCAATGCATCCTGCAAGAATCCTCCACCTCTCGAGCGACCTGGGCCCCGATCCAGTAATTCTCCTCTAGTCTATAACCAGCAAAGACCACCATACATGAAGTCATGCACCCCTCAATATAAACCGATAGTAGCGTGGTGCAACCAGATATCGACATATTTCCTGGAACTCTTCTGAACATTAGTTGACGAATGAATATCCACGCCGACACGCCATAAGCGAGCCTTTGAGTGATTGATTAACCAGAGTAAGACGAAAGGGAAATGTTCCAAATGTCGACAAAACGAAAAGACCACCAAGAATATTAAATTGTATAAAATATTGAGGGATGGTTCAGGATGATCAAAGGACAGTGTCATTTTACTTTCAAGAGAAAGTCGAAGAGATCTCCTTTATATTTGTAGCTCGTAGGCCGTTGTCCGGGTTACAACTTTCCTCTGCTCCTTGGTTGCTAGAGCATCGATTCTTCCTGCGGCGACCAACAGGCCTAGACAGTCGCCCCTTTCTCAATCGTATTCTTGTTGTCGTGGTCGGGAAGCTTTTTAAACGGGATTACAAAGGCCAGGAGAACAGCGAGTCCCGAGCCAGCCAGCGCAAAGGTGAAGACGCCATTGATCCCGACCATATAAGCGTTAAGTACAGTGGTCTAGATCTCCGCCGCTGAAGACGTGGTGGATATCGGATGCACTAGTGCCTAGAACCAAGACAGTATCGAGGTTGGGGGCCGTGGTCTCGACTGTTTGTAGCATGCGGTTGGCAAAGAGGGACTGCGCTACCACGATAAAGTAAGCACCACAGCTGGATTGGAATACTGATGCAGAAGTTAGTGGGAACAGTATAATTAAGGTAGCATATACTTACTGATCATAATACCAGTAGAGCTTGCTACATCTTCGGGCTTAGACAAACCCTGCACTGCCGTCATTGGGACCTGGTTACCGAAGCCGAGACTAAACCCGAAGAGGACCTCAGCGCCAATGTACTAAGCTTGAAATAAGTCGATGTCTAGGGTATATATTAGAGCTATGCTAGTAGTCATCAAGACTGCATTGGTCAGTTAGTAGGGCTGCAGGTAATGTGTTTCCCCAACAACTATACTATTAACCATAGCTCCCATAGCAAAAAAGACCAAGAACGGAAGGGTTTTGACGCCGCTTGCAATGGCGGACTAGCCGTGGATGGATTGGAAGTAGATAGGAAGATAGAATATAACCTGGTAAAATGCAGAATTGGAGCTTGACAAGACATGGCTGGTTAGCCATTCCCGAAGACGAGATGAAAAAATAGGCAGATATTTACATGAAGAGGTACAATACGTTGGCCCATGCAACCCGCGGTTTCGGCAGTCGCAAGGGAACTATAGCACGTGCACTTTGGAACTATTCCACTATAACAAAAATGATGTTATAGGAAATCCAAAGGACTAAGGTAGCGATAACGGAGCCTTCGTTCTATGCTTTGCTTTGGCCACCCTATTGCAAGGCCAAGGTAAAGCATATTAGCGCGGCAAGTACCAAGCTGAAGCCCGAAAGATCCAACTGTAGTATGATCTCTTTCTACGTCGCCGGGCTTAATATGGTTCGGCACCTGCAAAAAGAGTAATTAATAATAGGATGACGATGGGACCTTTAAGCGGCAGGTTAATCTAAAAACACTACTGTTAGGACACTCCGCTCGTGAAGGCACCGCCGATTATAGGTCCGAGAATAATCGTTACTATGAAGATACCCATCTAAGTACCAATAAGCACAGGATGTCTCTTAGGGTGGGAAACGTAGTTGATGACGATGATAGAGCCGCTTATAGTACTAGAGATTCCTAATCCTTGAATTGCTTGACCGACGGTCACGGCAGTGCTATTCGGAGCTGCTGCAGCCGCAATGCTCCTAACTACGAATAATGCGATGGAGGCAAGGTAGGTGTACTTAACGTTGAGGTACTTATATATCTTGCCCCACATTACCGAGGAGGCACTTACGACGAGGAAAGTGGCGCTTCCATACTATCCGACGTCGCTAAGTGAATGGAATTCGTCGGTGATATCGGGAATGGCGGTGGCGATTATGCCAGTCTCCAGGGCGGTGAGGAGACCGCTCATGGAGATGGTGAACATGATGAGGAATAGTCGCAAGCCTGTTGCGTACTCGGGGCTGTCGCCAGCAGACAAAGCTTCGATGCCATCTTGCTTCTCTTGAATGCTGTCGATAGTGTAGTGCTCGCTGCTGCTGGCAATACCCGTTGCGGTGCTTGTTTCCATCTCAACTCTCTTGTTGTTTTTAAATCCCAGAGTCTGGACTGATGTGTCTCTTGACTGTTCTGCGTTGCTGTGTATTGTTATCACTCTTACTGCTCTCAAAGTCTGGATTCTGGACTGACATGTTTCTTGACTGTTCTGCGTTTCTATGTCTTGTCATTTCTCTGGCAAGTTGCGACTTTTAATAAGCATGGAAATCAATGACGGATGAAAAGTCAGGTACACATTCGTCCGTCGATTTTCTGGTTCACCGTGTTGGACCGGACTCAGGAGACATCCAAAATTGGACCGCCGCAAACCCCACCTAAATCCTGTATTTTGCAATCTGATGAGCTTTTCATCCTCAACCTCCGTTAATGGCATGTTTGGTGGATAAGCGTGCTACACAAGAGTATGCGGAAGTGGGGAAATGGTTGGTAGAGGAAAAGAGATGGAAGGAGATGTGCGAAAAAAGCTTACTAAGCAAGTAGCTCGGCCCTAGGAAAGAAATCAGGTCACGTGTAGTCTCAATTTTGAGATCTGACTTGCAGGTGAGGTGAGTTGCTCTTAATGTAAGCGACTGCATGAAGATGCGTTGACTAGTGTATTCGCATAATATACTAAGAGTGACCGTGCAAGTCGAGTGGTGAATCTGTCGTCCGCCGTGCGCACGTGTTCTCGGTCGAATGTTGAACTTCGTCCGCCGGCTTTCCTCCACTACCCGGCATTCCTCATTCCAACATTTGACCTTGTGTCTCGCAAAACTCGCAAACCAAGTACTTACTTTACTCGTCAGCGAGTGTCGCAAGCATGGATGCAATGTCTTCAAAGCGGAGAAGGCTGCGGAAAGGCACCCACAGCTGCTGGGAATGCAAGCGGCGGAAGATGAAGTGCATATTCGACCCGGTCACTAATGCTACTACCTGCAACGGCTGTCGGCGGCGGGGCTCCCAATGTGTCAGTCAAGAGTTCCCGGAGGAGGTCTCACTCTCCAAGGACAAGGCCCACAAGGTGGGTGATGGCGTTGTGAGGATTGAGTCTCTGTACGCTGGCAGTGGTGACACTACGTATGACGGAACAACACCCACGACGCCCGGTATTGTTGAAAATGGTAGAGAGATGGGCCATACCATTGCCACTCCCGTATCAATGATCTCGGAGCCTTCACAATCTCTAGCCTTCTATATATCTTCCGAGGTTAGTATTCGAGACTCCGATATCGTGAAGATTATTACTGACTGCCTTCGTCAGCATCCAGTCGTCGAGAATGACACTCTTCAATCCTCTGCCTGCAAGACAGCCCCACAAGGCAAATATGAGAGGCTGTCTCGATTCTTGCATGACTCTCTACCGTCGCGAGAAGATACCGAAAGGATATGCAAAGCCAGTCGTCACCCTTCCGTCCTCGCGCATGAAATCATGACCATGCCATACACAACCCTCGACCAAAACGGCCTCAAAACGGCCGAAAGCTTACTGGAGATCCCTGAACCGACTCTACATCCCGTTCTAATATCGAGACATATGCTGTTGCTCGCCACCTTCCTACAGCATCTCCACCCTGATCTCCACATAGAGATAAAAGGCCTGTCGGAATCGCCACGAGGAATAATGAAACGGCTAGCAGATCTTGCTATCAGTCTCGTCACGACGAATGACGAACTTCTTGGCAGTATCGAAGGCCTGGAGTGCGTCATGATCGAGAGCGTGTATCAAGCGAATATTGGGAATCTTCGACGAAGCTGGGTATCGGGTCGGAGAGCTATGAGTATTGCACAGCTCATGGGCCTTAACCGATCTAATAATCAGGCACAGTACAAGGTGCTTGACCCCAAGACGAGATATGACCCTCCGCTTATGTGGTTCCGAGTCGTTTTTCTCGACCGCTACCTCTGTCTTATGCTGGGCCTCTCCCAGGGCTGCCTCGACCGTAGTATGGCTTCCGACGCGATGCTCGCAAACGATACTCCCATGGGGCGTCTAGAGCGAATACACTGCGTTATCGCCTCTCGGATCCTGGAGCGTAACGAATCCGGCCCGAACTCCCATGACCTCGCCCTGACGCGAATCCTCGACGTTGAGCTGCAAAGAGCAGCCAGAAGTCTCCCCAGCAAGTGGTGGTTAGCACCAAACCTAGACATGGCATCGACCGACTCGCAAACTCTGTTCTGGAACACGCGGCGGCTCTTCGCTCAGGTACTCCACTATAATCTCCTCAACCAGCTCCATCTGCCTTACATGCTTCGCTCCTCGTCGGCCGAGCGCAAATACGAGTACTCCCGAATCACTTGCGTGAACGCGTCGCGGGAGGTACTCTCGCGCTTCATCACACTACGCAGCTTTAACGGGATCGCGTACAGCTGTCGCACCGTCGACTTCCTCGCCCTCATGGCCGCCATGACTTTGCTAATAGCCCACCTAGACAGCCACCTCTCAGAAGCAGATAATCTCCTAGCTCACCAGTATCATAGCGATCGCGCCATGATTGAGCAGGTGCAGGAGAACATGAAAGAGGTTAATCGTATGAGTTCAGATGCACTCAGTGCGCAGAGCGCTGACTTGCTACGCCGGCTATTGACTATTGAGGTTGAGACGCCGGATGGCTATCCGCGTTGTACCAGGAGGGTCAGCGTGCAGGAAGCAGGGACCGAGACGGGACTACCGGACCAGGACGACGATGCCGTCGTGAGCGTACATATTCCTTACTTTGGCATTATCAAGATTGCCCGCGAGGGCATAAGGAAGGAGGTTCCCGAACCACAACCTACTACTGCAACTATTGATCACCCAGTTCAGTCGCAGGCAGTGGACAAGTTCAGTGCAACCAGCACAGAACCCCTTCATGCAGAAACACTGATGCGCCCCTACGGGCTTGCTGGTTACGACCATGTCGAGGCACCTTCGATGATGGCAGCTACTGGCATGACCGACATGACCACCCATTTCGCTACGCAACTCCAAAACAGCTCATCCGATCCTCTATTTCACCAAGTCGAGTACCCTGAGCTAGCCGCCGGGGGAGAAGACTGGGCGTTCCAAGGCGTCGACATGGCTTTCTTTGAGAGCCTGATGAGAAGCGCGGAGAGTGACGGAAATGAGAGTGTAGAGATAAGCACGAACAACAGGCAGTGAAGGTTACTTGAATACAGCAATCAATCTTTCTGTCAACTGCCGGAGTCGTCTGCGCGAGTCATTAGCAATAGGACATTGTGATCTCGAGAAGAATGTACTCATGATTCGTAGGAGAAGCTCACCTACCCAAAACCAATAATGCACACACTATTTCTCCAAGTACCACCAAATATTCAAGCAAGATAGGACATCAAACCGAAACAAACCTTTCATGCTTCAGTAACCCAGCATCTCTCAGCTCAATGGCTTCGCCGTACATGAACCCATCAACATAACTTGTCCCAACCAATTCCCACCTCCCCTTCCCACCCTCCACACCCCTCAACACAAGCGGAACCTTCGCCCCAAACAACACAACAACCACATCCCCCACCCTCGCCGTATACGGCACCATCCCCACGCACCCTCCCTCCCCAACAAAGAACTCATAATTCCACTTCTCCGGAACAATCGAAACCAAAATCTTCTCCAACGCCTCAAGAAATCTCTCATCCTGAAAAACTTCCTGGAAACTGCCTTCTAGTAATGCGGCTTTAGATTCGCGAAGAAGAAAGAGAAGATCTCCTAGTTCTCTAATCATCTCTTTATTCGCCAGTATCTTGTTGTCGAGGATGGCCTAGCAAGAGAGCTCGAACACAAGCATCGACGCCTCGTTCTTACTTTTTATTTACTCGGGTAGATGATGCGTAAGTCCCAGCAGACCGAAATTTCGCGTACTTCTCGTGGCCTGTGCGTGACTCTCGCATAATCGCCCCGCGTGCGTTTGTATCGAAGATCCATTCGGGAAGTTCCCAGATGAGAGCTGTGAGGCGGGTAATTGATATTTTGAGTCTTTGAATCCTGGAGTCTGGCTCGTCTGGTGAGAATCCGAATTTCTCCATCAGTGTATCTTGCGTGGTATCAAGCTCAAATTTCTGCGTGATGGTGTCTAGCATGATACCATTGAGGACCAAGGACGAGGGGTTTTTGACGTCGGCTTTGATTGTGAAGCAGAATGTAGAGCCAGATGCTTTGTACGCATGGTCTGAAACAGCAATTGATGGTAGGTATCTACCTTCGTTATGGCTGCTGAAATCCACGACCCAGGAAGGGAGTTTTGATGCTGACTTTGGCTCAGGAATTTTGACGTGCAGACACAAGCACTCTAGGTCCTGCGTCTGTGAAATGATGGTCGTACTATCATTGTAAAGACCTCTTCTCTAGATTTAGTGTAGTCTGCCATGATCGCTCGACTAGCCTCGTAGGCAAGACCTAGCAGAGCGAATATCATGTCGCGGGGATCGGTAGCAAAACAGTCATTGAAATCATCCCATAGTTTCAAAATTGGCTGGAAGGAATCCCGATTCTGGAATGATTCTCGAGCTCTCAGTAGAGAGAGCCCAGCAGATAAAGACGTTCGAGGCCTTGGGGCCATTCGCTCCGTGGATCTGAAACTAAGAGTAGGCATACCGCTTTGTCAAAATTCTCCAAGATAGTCCAAGGTATGGAACGAGAACCGAAGTGGAGATAAACGTGTCGAGCAGCGGCAATCTCTTGAATGATCCAGATTCTCTGCCATACTGGCGGATCACCAAGAGCTCTCTTGATTATGTCAAAGGAGACTTCGAAAGTTTCAGGGATATCCTTCCAGTGACGCCTGTCATCGTTTGAAGCAGTGCTTAAAGGCTTGTTATTTTCGTCGTATACATGGTGCCATACGTTTGCGATATATATGATGATTTCAAACGCAGGCTTAGCGTAGTTGTCTGGATCTTCTCCTAGCCAAAGCAAATCATACTTTGCCATGGAATATATACTTCTCATAAAAGCGACTTGGTGTTCTCGTTCCGGAATGCTAGCTTGGTCAATGTAGATTAGGTCGACTTTGAAGAGCAGAATCAGTAATTCGCACCCCGGAAGCTCCGTTACTTTTATATAATCATTCAATTTCAAGATAAAAGGAAGACTACCCTTTCGGAAAACTTTTTTGTCATTCGTCCACACCACCCTATCCTCCGTCCTATTACAGTAAACCCCTCTCTTCTCCCGGTTGATTTGTCCCAAATTTTCACAGAATTAGAACGTGAACTCCCGCATCCCTGCAAAGATTGAGACAACACCTAATACAAGAATTTCTGCGCAAAACAGTTGGCTCCCTGGTGAACGCGAGTGCAAAAAGTCGAAGTTCGTTAGCTCTATCTGCCGCAATAATGTCGACGTGAGAGGTAGAATTAGAGGCCTCCTGATATTCATGCCAAGGAGAAGTATACGATGCAAACCGATCCACAGAGGTGAGCTGAGCATCGTGATCGTGAGGACAGTTTTCAAGTATAAGAGTATTTCGTAAGTGATAGAGTATGTCTGTGGGATCTGCCTCAGATTTGAAGTATATTTCACCACTAGAGCGCACTGCAAGTCTGGCATGTATTTTTTTGTTGTCTTGAATAGCCATTTCCCACGACAACTCGAAGTTTCGGAAGAGGTTCAGCGGTCGGGAAACTTCTGGACAAGGGGGCAAATTAAGGCCAGCGTATTGAGTCCGCTTAGTGTCTATCCAAGAATATGGTGTCGATACGGCATCGAATGTTTCGCCTTGGTATCTTAGAGTGCCTGGTAACCAGCAGAGTCGAAGGTATCCTTGTTTCTCTAGGTGAAATGTATCGAATATGGTTGGGTAGATTACCTGACCTTTACAATAGGTCATGATCCAGCCCTCATCCTCCTCGTCAAACTTGTGTCCAACCATGCTTCTAGCCCACTTGAGGAGGTCCATATCATCATACTTTTGAGGATTTCCAGTCGTGATAGCCTCACTGATGCTGCTATCCATCGGAATCCCGTCTCTCTCGTTCAGGTTGAGACTGATTAACAGCGATGCTGGAGAGTCGAACAAAGATAGGGCAAAAATATCCATGATGACAAAGGATATTGATCGGAAAAATGCGTATTTCTTACACCAGTATCCTTGTGAAACTGGTTCAGCATGTCTTCCCGTTTGCGCCTGGCATTCGTCACATAGACATTTTTCCATCAACGATTCTAGGTGACGAGAAATCAGTGGAAGATCAGCGAGGATCATGCCTCTATCGAGGGAGGCGAATCGTATTGGTCCATCTATGGCTAGAATCATAGAGCATATTTTCTCAATTACACGGATATCTGGAACGGGACTAAGGCGACAATCATCCACAGAGTTGATCGAGCCAAATCGTCCATTATAATTCGCGTTTCGACCAAGGCGTGTGAATCGCCCACACTTCATTTGCGACAAGACTTGGGGAATCGCGTATTCAAGGGCTTCGCGGAGAAGTCGAAGCATTCCATCCTCAAAGCCGAATTCCTGAAGCAGAAGTCTACCGTAAGTTTCAATTTTGACCATTCCGTTTGTGGAGTGCTGAGAAGCTGGTCCAAGCAGTTGTGTTAGGTTCTCAAGTTGATAGTGAATAGTGGCTTCGAGTGGTTTTCTTATGTCCTTTGGTGCGGTTGAAACGATAACTTTGACTCGAGACCGAGGCTCTTCAAGCACCGCTCCTTTACCCTCCACATATACAGACGGAGGGATATCGAGGCTCCATTGTGCGAAAGCCAACACCCAAGGAGCGGCTTCGCCAACCCTAATTGTGGCCCCAGTTACTGTAGAGCAACCCATTCGAGCTACTTGACGGAAAACGTCGACTAGGCCGGCTATTGCCTCTGGAGAGGGAACTGCCTTTAGGATGAGACTCTGCGCATTGACTGCAGAACTCTCATCCAAGTTTTGCTGCGATCCTTCTGAGAATATGGACCGTAAAACTGCCCGCAGTATGATCTGCCAAGCGACTACAGAGTCAGCAAAGCCACACCGGTAGGATCTGGCCTCGATACTCCCTAGCAAATCCTTTAAGTGCCGTACTGACGGTAGGAGCGACAAGTCAGCCGTCGAAGCTTTCAGCATGATGTCTAGAGCCTGGGCGCTCTCGAAGAGCCCAACTGTGGTGGTTAGAGCAGCTGCCAATCCAAGAAAGCGGATTCCTGCCGCACTTTGGCCGAGCTGAGTTGCGCAGTCATTTGAGGAAAAGCCGACAAATGCCTTCAGAAAGCTTATAGGAGCTGGTTCTGGCGTTGGAACTAGGACATGCTCGACCTTAGAGGCTGTCTTGCTGCTCACAGCAACTGTGCTCCCAAATCGCTCACAAGCTAGTATAGCAAGGACTTGGACGCTATCACTTGTCGCCGCAGCTAAAACTTCTCTTGCGATAGAAAGAACGGTTTGCGACGTTGAGCTGAGGCTCCATTGGGCTTGAATCGAGGAGGTTGACATCTTTTCTTGGTTTCAATTTAATAAAAAATAGCTACAGAAGTGATAGGTTGGGAGGCCCTACAATATAGGGTTGGTAGTGTTCGAGATTGACGAGGTATTACAGCTAACTTACAAATAGTTGATGGGTTAAAGAACAAGTCGGACGTGGTTTAGGCAGCAGCTAAAGCAAAATCTATTTATAGAAAATGACGAAACTAGAACCGACCTATAACGGGGCCAGAAAAGGACCCCCGTTAAATACTCTGGCGCATAACGAAACCCCTCAAAAAACAGAGGTCAAAGCCTCAAGTTTCCGCAGTATGTCGTCCAGTGTCGATCAAGATATAAGTAGATAGCATTAACCCACATAGTGCGAGCTTGATCCTCGAGTTTCAAATGTCACAGCGCTGAGACAAGGTTGATTGTTGCTTGGAATGGACGGTCCTTGAGATATATCGTTTCCGTTACTCCAGCATCTCCCCAGGTATAAGAAAGTGCCTCATACGCCGGTTTGGTGTCGAGAGAAATGTTGGCGTTGTCGCAATGAATATCGGCGTCGAATTTTGTGGAAGGCTGCAGTTTGATGAGTCGGATTGACGACTTTGATTGATCGAGAGGTTCGTTAAGTAGAAGATGGCTGCTGCTTCTTCAACCTCCGCTCCCTTCCCATTCCTTTAAACAACGGGAGGATGTTCGTCTTCCCCATCTTGGCTGCAAATATCTCCAACAGCCTCGATGTGTCGAAGGTGGAAGCTTCCCAGCCTCGTCGCAAGTGCAGACGTCTCGATGTTGAACAAATAGGCTCAGCCTTATGACCCAACCCAAAGCATTACTAGATTCCCTGGAGCGGAAATCAATTGGACGCGCGTAGAAATACACGACATATGTAATGTTGAAGTATCAGGTATCATACAAAGTAAGAAGATCGGACAGGCAGCCAAATTGCGGCGAAGCATCTGGCGTGATGGTGCATTGCCGCCCACAAATTGCAATGAGCCATCCTTCACCTGCTCCCCTGATGCTTCGAATCCACGACACTGATCGCATTCGAGTTGAATATCAGCATTCATTGAACGTCGTCTGCCGTCGCTCGGTGTTATAAAAAACTTTAAGAGAAGGAAGAAAGTTCCGACGACGAGAAGAGAAGTATCACCCTAGCTCAGCGCTAAGCCCTTCTAAGCTCTCACGCATTCTCTGCACAGGCTTCACATGACTACACACTCAAACCCAATCCAGAACTCCGTTCTGATGGAAAAGCTATTAAAGGAACATGGATTGAAAAGACAATCACATTAACCTTCCAACCAGCGAAAAACGACTTTGTTTTTAAAGGGTAAAATTAACTCACATAATCACGTGCCGCCTCATCTCTACGACGACCCCTTCTTCAGCTGCTCGAGAAACAGTCATAGCTATGCTACGAAGATGCACACTGCTGTATTTTAATCTTCGTCTAATCGCATTAAGCTTTAACATCACTAGCTACAGTGTACATGCTTCCCTTCACCTTCCAAGACAGGTTCTTCCACAGGATCACGCCACTTCCCATAAAATTCAACCAAAGCACATCTCGAAAACTTCAAACCCATACACACGAAGACTCAAAAAGACAACCTCCCACCAAACAAAACACAACCGAATTCCCAACTTCCCTCCACCTTCCTCTACCACCTAATCCCATTCTCAAACCCCTTCTCACCGCCCCCAGACTCATATGTACCATCAAGTTAGATTCAGAATCTTCCCCACATCGCCATATCATCACAAGCCCAGCTCCACACCAACACCAAACCCCTTAACACACCATCCAAAAACCACTCAAATTCTATTCCCATCTCCGAACCCGGCCGCTCGCCGCAGCTGGAAAGTCCCACACGCAAACTCAAGCTCACATCACCCTCAAACTTTACAACCACACCCTTCCACTTCTCCAAACACCAACCCACAACCACCTCTTCAACCATAATAACCACCAGAATTCCACAGAAAAAACTTGGGAAACTGATTCGATATCCGCCGAAATCTACTTCCCAAAAAAACATCGAGGGGTACAGCAGGGAAGAGAGAACACAATAAGAGTAAGAAGAGTAAGAAGAGACAGCTGCGCCGAGGATTAAGTCTCAACGCATAAGAGAGCAGAGATCGAGGTTAATAATTCTGACGATTAATGTACATAACTCGGAATCGGGAAGGTCAACTCTCGACTTAGATTTCAACGACGGAATGTGAGGATGTTGACTGCAGCCAACTAACGTCATGCTGCATATCCCACTCGAGCATGGACAATGGCACTCGCAACAACAACACGCAAATGAAATGATTGCATGAAGTCCACATGGACAAAACTCGAGGCTGACATCAAACAAGATCACATCTCGAAGTTGGGAAGCAAATGATGTTTTGGTGGGGCAAATAGCTCAATTGTCTGCATCCCTCCACATCGTCTTATCTACTCCGATCTGGTATCTGTCTATGACCATCTAGCAACTCCGGAAACCTCCACACCACGCATACAGACATCCGATTTGCACTCATCTTCCAAAAATGCAACGCTTCCACCAGCTATGCTATGCACACAGATCGTAAAAATGCCTCCATCTCAAAAATCCGCCTTGACATGTACCACCGGCTCAAGACAGATAGCCCACCCATCTCTACTCCACTCATCTTCCACAAGGATCCCCATTAGCATTAAAAATAAAATCATACCAGCTTTTGTAACAAGAATGAATCTCATAAGTCGTCAAAACATCATGCTCACGCATTACCATTTGCACGTCTCGCGACCTCAGCACCTAGCTTACCCTTCATGGCAGAGCGTCTGTAAAGAGCTCTGCGATCCTTGATTCCGCCTTGAGCATCGCGGGTCACAAGTCCACTGGGGCCAAATTGAGCACCTGGGCCAAAGTCGGGAGTTCCACCAAGAGTACCGAAGATGTCGCCAATGTAGTTCGTAGGCTTGACACCCTTCTCAAATGTCTTGGTCCATCCGTTCAAGATACCCTTGACGACAGGTGTGCCAGCAAGGTAGATGTTCGCGATGGCGGGCTCGAAACCACCTTGAGACGCGTAAAAGAGGTTGTCCTCGACTGACTCGCCAGGGTAGGGACGGTCGAAGTCAGAGGCGGTTCTCATGATGATGATTCGGGAGAAGTCGACAACCTTGCGAATGGCGGCACGAACCATGGCTTCGAGGGTGGCGTTGTCTTCTTGGGCGGTCATACAGTAGACACCTGATCCGTTGGTGAAGAGCTTGGTGGTGTTCTCGAAAGCCTCGCCGAGAAGCTTGCCGGAGTAGTAGACATCGGAGGTGGCCACATCGCAGGTGATGATTCCAGGCTTCTTGGTAGCAGTCTTGTAGATGGTAACACCCTCGTCCATGTAGTGGGCACGGTAGGCGACGGCATCAGTAGAGTCGTTGAGCTTGGCGGAGCTGGCGAACTTGACAGCGATGTCACGGAGAGTCTCACTGACTTCAAAGACTTCGGTACCGTAGATGGAGGTTGGGTACTGGTTGGGAGCGTATGCACCTTGAGGAATGTATCCAGTGGTGTAGTTGGAGGGGATCTCTCTGGCGTCAAACTCGTACTGCAGAGCAACCTGCACGGCGTACTTGGAGAAAGCAACATCGGCCAAAGTGCCGTACTTAGGGTTGATACCAGCAATGCCGGCAATCAGGAAATATGTCTTGGTCAAGTCGAAGAGTGGTGTGGCCATGAGCGCTGAGATGGTAGTAGCAGCATTAATCTCAGACTCGCCGGTAGTGAGTTGACAGACTGAGCCATCTGCCAGGCAGTGTGCTTGTGGAAAGAGAGGAGAGAATCCTGGGACTGTGACATTGACGGCCAGAAGGTCACCAATGGAGCCAGTGGTGTTGGCATTGGCGTACCAGATGTCGGCCTCTGGGGAGAACTGATGACTGTTAGTGATGATTCAGGAAGACTGGATGGATAAAGGGTTGAGCTGAATCATCGGAACTGGATGACTGGAAGGCACGAATGACTCGAAAAGCAGAAATCAAAAGAGCACATACCATAGAAATGATGAAGACCTTGGGGCTCAGACGCGTGCAATCCTTGTAGACAACAGTGAGATCCCTCGAGATGACGGTATTCTCATCCTTTCTCTCCAGAACCGGCGTAGCAACCACAGCACCAGCTCCAACCAGGAGACTGGCAGCCTTCGAGAAACGCATCTTGACGCGTCGGTGAGCTCACAAGGAAGAGTAGAAGAGCTCGAGAGCAAGTAGAGCGTATTCCTGGTGAAGCAGAAGCTCAAGCAGGGAGTGGAGGAGTGTGGACGTTGGCCTCGAGGCAAGGGAGAGTGAGATGGAAGAAAGTAAAGAAAGAAGGCTCCTCGAAGCTGTAGATAAAGCTCTCGAGGTAGCTGTGAATCTAATCGGAAAGAGCGGGGTTCGTCACTCCCTTTTTACCAACCATAGATTGGCGTGCAGGAGGGCAGGGCAGGGCAGGTCTCAGATGGAGAAGGAACGAGTCAATCGCTCCCGTCGAGCTCCCATCGCTGCAGAGAGCAGGCACAACCTGCATGCGGTGTTCGCCGAGAACCACAGGTTGCCGCATCGTTCATCCTGTTCTTCATATCCGGCTCTGTGGTTCTGGTCGTGGCTTTCCAGAGATTGGGATTCGGGAATAGAAAAATACAGTCTTGACAGGCAGGAATGACCACATCGATAGAAGTGGGTGCGTCGTAGCCCACCCGGAGATTGAACAATGGGTCTCCGTACCTGATCGCCGGAAAGCTGCATTTCGAGCTCCCAGAAAAACTTCCTGGTGAAGGGACGCTGCATCTGGACTCGTACAGCCTCGAGTACTGTATCGTCGAGTCACGAATCGCTCTTGTGAGTATCGTCTCCCTTGTCCTGCATCTGACGGTGTTCCTCGAAACATGGTCATCTCGTCACGATCTTTACAGTACTCTCTTTCCCTCCCACCCAGAAAAAAATGTCGTTGATCTTCTCCCCTGCGCAACGGCAAAATCCCGGTTCTCCATTTCCAACGGCCCACCGCCTCAACGCCGAGAGAGCGCCACAGAGATAAGAGTCCCCTTACACCTTCTTGTTTTGGTAAGGTTATGGCGTAGAGAACAATCGCGTTCTTCCAGAAGCCAGCCTCGTCTTGTCAAATCCTTATCTTGACGTTTTTGATGGTCAGAATCCAGGACGTAAGGATAAGGTGAAATCGTGATCTCTTTTGCCTCAATGAGAGTTTGGAGCGAAGAGACGAATCGGGGATCCCGTGGAGGAGATGACGAAGCTTGAGTCGTGAATCAGCACGGCTCAATATCATGGTCCATGGTCTTGAGCTGTGCACTGTGATTGGACGAGGGAGACCGCAGTCATGGAGCAATCCGAGTTGAGTTGATGTTGTGCTGCAAGTTGCAACAAACTCAAAGGAGGTTGAATTTGGAATTGTAAGATTGATGTGTTGGCAAGACAACTACCTACTCTCGAAAGTGAATTCGGCCTCGGTGGTAAAGCACTTTCTTGAAGTCGACATCACAAAATTTCGGGCCGCAAACCAGCCCCCGAGCCGAGACGTCTCACTGTGCGAACGGGAAAATCCCATATCGAACTAACCATCTCTAAGAGATCTCCAAGACTTCCAAGAACTTGGCATCATCACTTCCATGTCGTGACCAAGACCCGTGTACGTGTCGCCGGAACTATCGATCGGTAACGTGCATACATGATCTTGCATATCCTGTCCTCCCTGCTTCCTTGCCCTTTCTTTCCTACCCTCTCTACTAAGCGACCTGTTGTGCTCTCTTCCATACCACTTCCCCAAATTACTGTCGTGGAACCATGATGAAAATAGCAATCAAGTAGTCCATGGCACGGGTCGGTAAGAATCTTGCATCATTGCATCTTAGAGAAGCAAAGCGGAGAGGAGTGCAAATCATAAATGCATTCATAATCATGACCATCATGACCATCATGAACCTTTTCCGAACCATAAATCATGCAGCCAAATGCAACCAGGTATTTACAACAAACAAGAAGAAGAAGAAGAACCGACCAGGCCCGCTTACCGTGCCACGAACCGAACCGAATGATGACGCCGAGTCGAAAAGCAAAGTACCTCCCCAATCCCCTTTTCCTACCACCCATTAATGCAATCGTAAAAATCAGACCTCCTACCATGTCTCGCCATGCCCCAGGAATGAATTACTCCTCAACCCGCACCAAGCATGCTTGACTGACTAGAAGAAAACCAGTTCACGCGTCCGCGGCGAACTCCCAATGCCCACCATACCCCGGGCTCCTCACACACAGTCCTCCTCCTAGCCGGTAAACAAATCCGAGAACGGTGAAGTGAGCAACAAACAAAGCTACCGTCCCCGTCCAACCAACCCGGTTCCCACCCGCCAACTCAAAAGCCGCTAACCCCATCAACGGCCACCAAATCACTTCCCTCGTCACAAGTGGGGAACACGGCTTCGTGATACTCAGCATCTTGATCAAGAAAATCGCCAATTTCAGAATAAGATGCACAGACTGCTGATTCCTTAAGATCCAGTTCCCGAGATAATGCTGATACAGTGAAATCCGATGTTTGAACGTCGACATCGGAGTCGAAGGTGGAGGCATCAGGAGTGGTGTCGTGATTCCCGGCTTGATAGACAGGGCCTCTTGTCTATCAAGCTGACTCCTCGATCTCGAATGATTCGACTCCAAAACAAGTTGTGAGCTAGGAGAAGGAGTAGGCGAGGATTCGGACGCGGAAGCATCTTCGATGTAAGCTCCAGAGCGGACGCGGCGTTTGTTGGGTTCTGCGTTGATTAGCATTGGAAAGGAATTCTGTGGCCAAATACTACCGTTCACGGGTGTGCTTGGCGGTACGGGAGAATCGAAGGATTGGATTATGCGGCCCCCAAGTCCTGCGTTGCTTGCGTGTCGGGTTCTGGAGGGGGCGTCGAGGCCTTTCTCGGTGCGGATTGCTGTAAGGATTTCGTCTGCACTGGGTCGCTCTGCTGGATCCAATGCTAGCAAGCGTTTCAAGAAGTGGTAGAGTTGGTTGGGAAGCTCTGGCCGTTCTCTTCGTTCGTCTTGAAAACCTGACCAAGAGCTGATTTCTGCTCGAAGCAAATCCATATCCTCGAATTCCTCCTGGATACTGTCCGCACTTTGGTAGGGAAGTCTGCCAAAACACATAAAGTACAGGATCATTCCCAAACTGAAAATGTCCGACTTGGTTGTGAAGTTTCCATATCGACCAAATTCATCCTGCTTCAGCACTTCGGGGGCACAGTATGATATTGTTCCTGTTGATCCCGTTGATTTTCGAACCACATTCTCTGCCTGGACTTCTCCAAAATCGCTGATCAAGCAGCGAAATTCGTTTCCATCCTTATGCAGCAGACAGTTGCTTGGCTTCAAATCTCGGTGTATGTATTCGTTATTGTGAAGATGCGCTAGTCCGGACGTAATGTCTTTAAAAAACGAATAGATTTCCTCGAAAGACAACTTTCGCTGCCCTGATCTAACATCCGGTCGATCCGATTGACCTCTTGATCTTCTTCGCATCTGCTCCTTCAATTGCTCCTTCGTACTCTTCACGGCGGGAGAAGGACCGTTTATGTAATGTAGCAGATCTCCAGAATTGCAGTATTGTTGTAGGATGTATGCGCATGGCACCGTTGGGCCGAATCGACTGAGCTGTACATCTTCCAACCAAACATGTCGATATGAGACCAGATTCGAATGCGAAAGACCTTGCAGAAGCTGGACCTCAATGAGGACTATTTTATTAGCTACGAAGCAATTGAAACAACACTTAGGACTTACCCTTCTCCAACCACGCATGATCGTTTCCAACGGGTACTCTCTTGCAGGCGAATTGGCCTATCACTGTCAACCACGAATAATTTCACGATCACAATGTTCCATACCTAGAGAGACACTATCCAGCTCATGCCTCACCAAAAGAACCACTCCCTTTCCGCCTCTACCAAGCTCCTTTTCCTCAATGAAGAATCTCTTGAAGTAATTCGGACTGAAAGCTTCCTTTTTGATGCTATGCCCCGTCTGCGGTGCCGGAGTACTCGTCACAAATTCTGCATCTCCCACAGACTCTCCAGTATGTCTGTCTCGAGGAGGGGAAGGAAAGGCAGGTTGCACGAGCCTTCGGATTGGGCTGGAGGGAGGACCTGGCTCTTGTCCGCTGTCATGAGCACCCTGTAGCATGCGAAAGTATTCGGGACTAATGAATGCTGCAGATCTATGCGGAGAGGACTGTCGATCGGGCGAGGAGGGTCGAAATGGTCGATGACAGGTGGGACATTCTGAAAAGGTGGGGGATGCACCACGAAGAATGAGTTGTCGCGTTTGAGGGTCGCGGAGCACAATAGCATCGTTGTGACGACTGGCGGAGATCATATCAGTATTAGATTCCATGATTGACGCTACTGACGTCCTGAGGCATCGGGGTTTCGATGCAGTGATAAAAACTGAGACTCACAGCACGATTTCGGATCCTCGCTCGCGCGAGCTGTAGGGAACAAGAGACATCTCGAGTGAATGTCGTTCGAGACCGTCAAGACAGGATTAAATCATTATGGACTGGTTGTTTCTACATCACCTTTTGACTGAAGTCCGAATATTGGCGTTGTTGGAAATGTACGACGATGTAATTCGACAATGACATGTTGGATTGTTGTGGTGTTTGTTTTGGCGATTCGCTCCATGGCCGCCCCTTCCCCACAATTTCGGAGGATGTCCCGCACCTACTAAAATCTGACTAAGAATAGTTTCCAGCTCCATTGCCCTTCAATAAATATCCTCTTTGTCTTCAACCATCCAAATGCCCCACGATGACATCACGAGCCACTTATATACTTACCCCTCATGCTCCCAGCTGTCTGTGCTCTGACAAACACAACAGTCCCGACGTTCTCAGTCATCTCCTAGTTACTCAATTCAATCATGGCTACACCTTCCTCTCGAAAGAATGTTCTTGTTCTTGGTATTGTTAAATACGTTGACGAGAAAGGCGGATTCCCAATTAGCGCCGCCCAAATCCAGGCGGTGCTCGATACCGAAATATCGAAGGCTGCGTCGTCTCCCTATAACCTCGAAATCTTTGAGATCAACCCCAACATCCCCTCAAACATGGCAGATTTGAGAGTGAAGCTGCGGAGTAAGAATTGGGACGGGATCGCTATTGGTGGAGGTGTGAGGTTCGCGGAAGATTTGACGGCGACGTTTGAGAATGCCGTAAATATGGCAATTGAAGAGGTCAGGCCATTGAAGATGATCTTCAATTCCAAGCCTAATAATATACTTGAGGGCGTGGCTAGAGTGCTTGGACAGTTTTGAAGACCGTTGTTTTGAAGGCGTGATGACGTAAAATGCTGACGAATGTTGGCGTCGGCGAGTGTCTATGAATGTTACTTCTTTCGATGTCCTCAACAAAGAACAACATTCTTCATTCGACTCATCCTTTGACGACTCACTTTATCCTACAATATCGATCCAATTGACAAGGTTCATTATGCCTCGACGCATCCATTCTCCAGGTCGAGTGACCGAGCTTCAGCCCCGTACCACCTTGACTCACCTGCATAGCTCCGCCTCGTCAGGCATCCAGCTGCTCGCGATCGCTTTATTTTATTTATGTTTTGATCTTTCCATCCGAATCGTATTACCCTCACTTCTCTTACATATCGAGAAACACTGGAATCTGCAACAATGGAACAAAACCCAGGGGGAATGCTGATGGCTGTGCCGCCAGAAATACGGAGTCAAATTTATCGACTTCTCCTCGTCCACAAGGAACCGATACTGATTGCGACTCCGCGACGCAGATCTTTCAAGGAGCTTCTCCTCTCAGATGCCAGAGGGAGCATCCTGTACGTCAACAAAGCGATTCACAGCGAAGCTATCCGCATCTTCTTCGAGTACAATACCTTCATTGTGGGGAATGGGACTGGTGCAGACGAGGCTAGCCTTTCCGGACTCAAGGCTTTCGTTACCTACATACCAGCACCTTTGATTGCATCCATTTCTCACATCCATTTTCACGTCTATCTTCGAATGAAACAGCAACGGTCCTCGCGCAATAACAACGATCCCAGCACAACGCTCGGCCTTCCAGTACAATCTTCACTCGATCTCGACCCTGAGGAAACTCCTTTCAACTCTGGCGAGAAATATTCAATGGGCAGTCCTGCCGAAGCGTTGGAAATAAGGCAGCTCTCGCGACGCATCCCAAAGCACTTCACTGGTCTGAATCGGTTGACGGTTGACTGGGTGTCCAGCGAAGTGCAGATATGGCCTGGTCGAATTCTGCCTCAAGCACCCACGATTACCGTTCTATCAAACGCAATCACATCGTTCATGAGGCTTCCAAAACTCCATAACATCTGCGTACGGGAGGATGAATGTGTGTACGTCCAAGAAGTTCTTGAACGGATCATAACAGAAGGGGAAAAGATAGGCAGGATCATCGATCTTCAACATCTTCGGTACATCCCGGGAGTATCTGGTCGGCTTCGAGATGGAAACAGGGTCCAAAGAGAGATACGTCTCGGGTGGTGCGACCTGAAGGATTTCGATATCTCGGCATAGATGTTTTCAAGAAACGATTGAGGTCGTTGCTGGAATCAAGTCTCGTTGGTATAAACCTAGGGATCGTCAAGGCGATAACGGACATTTCACTTCCGAGTTCCGTTAGCAAAAACAGTACTCGAGCTTCGACTGCCTAGACATTCGAGCGCACCTGCTAGGTTGATTGCCCCTCTCCAGGACGCCATACATCCCATTCGACGAATTTCAACTTCACCCTCTCTTCCAACTTTTCATGCTTCACCTTTTCAGCGAATTCGTGCAGCTTCAATCCCTCCGACTGCATCCAGTGGACCTCCTTGAGCCCCCTCAGAGCGAGTGCGTCCAGTAATCCTCGGACTATTTTCGCAAGATTCTCGACATCGCCAGTAATGAAGCCAATTCGATCATCTGGCAACTTGTGCAATGTAGGCATGATGTTCTGGTCTACAGTCTCTGCCCTCACCGTCACACGTTCGATACCGACAAAATGCTTCGAAATCGCTCGGCCCACGTCTTTAAGATCAGCCGTATGATTCTTATCTACCATGCATTCCACAGGAATCGCAACAGGGCTCCATCGCAAATCCCAAGAACTGACTTTAAGGAACAGAACGATCAGGATATGTTTGATACGAGCAATACAATCTTTGGGCACGCGGGCGATGAATGCTTTCAAGGCCTGAATATGTCAGCACGGCTGCAGCCTATGGAACGCCCAGTTGACGGCGACGACTCACCTGGAGATTCTCTTCTTTTCTGGACCCCCACCAGCCGTTTCCAACAACGAATGTGTTGAGGGAGTAAAACACTGATTTTGCTTCGCTGTTGATTTGCTTGTTGACCCGAAGTAATCGTCCAAACGGGGACAGGCGGCTCGGATCATTCTTCTTTCGCTTGTTCCGGACTGAGGTAATTGAAATTGGATGGTCGTTCACGAGGACAACTTCATATATTTGATTGCGAGTTTCCGGTGGTAGATCGAGAAAGTATCGAAATTCCGTTAGCTGCTGAGCCATTGCGAGTTTGTTTGTTTGCTTGTTTGATGGGTTCGGTCTGTTTTACGATAAGTTAATAGTCGCGAGTAGCTGCAGTTGGGTCACTCGATGAGTCTTATAGCGGTCAGGTTCCGCTCGGTACTAATAGGCAGCAGTAGGCTGAAGCCTCACACCACTTGAAAGATTATTGGCCAAGCTAAAATGCACCTGAATGTCAATTGCTGGTCACGTGTAGTGGGTCAAACTCTCATTCTATATAGAGTATAGTTCAAGAGTAATCTCGCAGACTTTTATATCCTCATTCTCCTCCCTTAGCTAGCTCTCTAAACTTAACAATACGATCTTTTACCCACAGTATAATGCCCAGACCTCGTAGCATCTCATATTGAACTCCTATCAAACTTGCATGAGAGATTACTTCCTCCGTCATGTATTTCTCTAACTTTCCTTGCTTACCTGCATGTTCTTCGATTAAAGTCAGAGATGCCCTCTGCACTCTCTCTTAATATGCACTCCATTTCACGTCCCTATTCTTCAGAAGAGAAGCTCGAACACTTGAAGTCATGTATTCTAGCTCCGGAAAGGGCCGGCACCGTCGATTGCACGGTGCCGTTCACAACCACGGCTCCATGTCTGTGGTTACCTTTAGAGTGGTAAGGCCCACAACGTGAAAATCAGAGCAGGACCAAATTCAAGCAATTTCTTCCAAGGTCAAAGTCAAGTGACAGCTCTGAGCCTCCACGAGCACCATCGCCTCCACGGACATCGTACACCTTGAAAGTCTTGTCTTCATCGCCATTATCTTCAGGACGACCTCTTCCTGTCAGACACGATGGAAGCTCCACCCACATAATCGAGCGCTCTAATCAGTCTTTCATCTTTCGAGAAACTGCCGCAAGAACTTCGAAATATGATTTACGAGCTCGTGATTGTCCTTAACGGCTTTAATTGTACAACAAACCTTCAAGTTAAACCGAAGAAACGATCGACCAACATTCTCTCCATATTGCGAGTTAATAAGAACATCCACCATGAGGTTATTCAAATCACGTGAGTAAACGAACATCAGGCCTTCAGACTTTTCTTCCCCTCTTCCCGAGATTTTGCGTTCGGAAATCTCGCATCCTTATTTTATTGCTCCATCCAGTATTTAGTGTAGGACGCGCATTAGAAACATGTTATAGATACGCGTTGACCAAGTCTCGTATCCCAGGTACGAGAAAATGTTTCTGGCATTTGGCAACGCTTGGTAAGGCCCATCGAATCTCAAATATCCCAGCATCAAAACCCTCGACTTCTTCTCAGACGTGTACCAACACGCTACGTCGCCATGATCAGGAGGGTTCACTTTATCATATTCTTCACTACAGTATGGTCCCGTGTGAATCACAGCCACAAAGCTTATTATGTCGACAAGACTAGTATGGCGGACATCAAAAAGTTTGGTCAGACATTACGCAAGAATTTCATAGGCTTGCAGCTCTTACGTGTTGACGCAATTGACTCTAAGAACCTTAATCTTTGGACCTAAGGTACCCGAGATAAGTATAAACAACTCAGTCCAGATGTCATGAATTGTACATTCTTCGGCGGCTCGTGTGTTGAAGCAAGCAATCACACTGAGAAAAGAGCTGGAGTGTCACCCTACAGTCGTGGGAGGAATTTTCAAACTTGAGTTGTTCCTCAGGCAAGGAATAATACGTCAAGAGTGGGAGAGGTTCTTTGAACCTTTCCAAATTCCTGGGAGAAGGGAGTCGACTTCTATTGGAAAAGACAACGGGGCCCATGGTTGGGCAGGGCATTCAGGAAAGGACGACGAGAGGCAGGCCACAAGGGACCTTGGTGTTGGTGGATCAGATGACAATACCACGAAATTCTTGAATCATAATTTCATGTCACAATTCCTTTCCCACCAAATTCACTCACGATTACTCGCGCAAAGCACGACCATCTTCACGAACTTAGACACGCATACCGAGATGTGCCACCAATGATACCCAAGCACAACACAGCAACTTTCAGGACTTTAATTCGAATCTTCATCGACGTTGAATGTGCGATCGGTCGTGGGGTTTTTGCTGACCTCGCTCGTCCCAGCAGTTGTGGAGTGAGCCTGGAATGATAATGTTCATTGTGAGACACATGATATGATCATGTGACTTGTACTGCAATTTACTTCATTCTTGTTAAAAGTGGAGTTTCCTCGCGACTTTTGCATTCTATGAAGACAATTTTGTTAGTCTGTTACCTGTTCCAATCCTTTGCCCGCTTCCGCTGAAGCTTATATTTAGAAAATAATTAGCCTTGTCGTATTCCCTACCGTGACGCCTTTCCTTTTAGGATT
>FJOG01000038.1:376597-418234 GCA_900073065.1 Phialocephala subalpina
GATAGCTTCAATTATTGCTACCTTCTCAGAAGTCAACTCAAGCTACATCAACACAAACCTCAACAGTCACTTATTCTCTCAAGCGGCATCGTCGCAATATCTTACGCTTCCATTTTAACCACTATTCGAAGCTTCGGAATAGCTTCTCGGCCCCCTCACAATGGTCTCCAACTCTCACTCCCAACAGCGACCTTCGAGTCACCCAGACAACACACCACCATTCCAGTTCCTGAAGCTCCCAGCTGAAATAAGAAATATGATATACTCGCTTCTCGTCGTCAGCAGCAATCTCATCTATATCACCACCCCCACGAGGAAGCCCCGCAAGAAACTCAATGCGTTAGATCCCGCTCCCGAAGAGAATAAATTCAGGAATCGCTACATCCTCTTCGCCAACAAGCAGACTTATCAAGAGGCGCGGGTGCTATTATACTCTCTGAATACTTTTGCAGTGGGTAATGGATGGTGGGGCTCTACTATACACCCTAACCTACATGGCTTGAAGCTGTTCACGCAACGGGTTCCAAACGACTGCATCTCGAGAATTAAGAAAGCTGTTCTGTTCTTGCTCTCTGAGCCCATCTACAATCCTGCAAATGCTACTCAGAAGGAATACTTTATGGATCCCACGGCAGCTAAGAGTATCACGGAGGTTTGCACGATCTTGCGAACGCGCTTCAAGGGTCTTGATCATTTTGAGATACAGAGTGCAGAAGGTCCTGGGAGCTCTTCCCATGTGTTGTTTGCTCGTCCATGGGTTTTCGATATTCGTGCACCGCAAAACCTAATCAGTAATTCGATTGAGAAGGTGTTGAGGGTTCTTTCAATCAAAGAGGTAGAGTTCTTGCGGGGTCCCGATCTGACGGAAGCTGAATGGGTGAGATTTCGGAGCTTCATTTTCAATGAAAACACGTTGAGGGATTTTGAGGTCAAGGATGGATGAAGGACGGATGAAGGAAGGAGGTGGATGTGACTTGGGATTGGATGACATAGGACGCTGCTAAGCAACCAACTTATCACGGATATTCTGCGTATGCTGAACCGGATGGATGAGCTCTGGACTGAGATGAGCTCTGGACTGAGATGAGCTCTGTCTTCTGCCTTCTCGTATCTGGCCGTTGTCATTATACCTGGCTTGGCAAGGCTGTCTTGGCCTTGGAGAGGCTGCTAGGGACACTCCTTTAGTATATAGACACATCCTTCTTACGCACGTATCTTCACTAATTCGGGTGCGAACGCTCAGCTATCGATTCATTACAGTACACTGTCAGTATTGGAAATTGGGCCTAAATTTAAGCTACCGCAGGTATTTTAGCTCCCGGCCATGCAATACTTCGCCATCTTTTCATCGCGTCCATCAAGCGCAACGCAGAACTTGCTCCATTTCAGCATCGCCATCCCAGTAACGCCATCATTGCAACTTGCTTGTCTACACCCGCAGTCTCCAAAACTTTCAGAAGATCTCTGGCCTTCCCTGGGATATTACAATCCAGTCAAACACGAGGCAGTCAGCTCAGAGCCGCGGCGATCTTGTACTTAACGATATCTCGCCTTCTCGTCTTCTTCCTCAACAAACAATACTCCCGAGACATGTTCCATACCCCTTCATAATGGTCAAAACACGGTCCATGCAGCGACTCGCGGAGGAAAAAACCATGCACTCCCCATTCCTCAAGCTCCCGGCTGAGCTCCGCAACATCATCTATGGACTCCTCCTTATCAACAAAGGAATCATCCGCATCCCATCACCTTACCGCAAGAACGCCCAGAGATCTGTCCCGCGTCCCAAGAAAAATCTTCGATGTATCTTGCGCACAAATAAGCAAATTTATCAAGAGACGCGCACCGTCTTTTATTCATCTAACAGATTCCTCATCGGTAACGGCTGGTATGGATGCAAGATAGACGCAAACCTCCATGCTTTGGGGCTGTTCCTGAAGCGAGTCCCAAAGGGCTGTATCTCGATGATCACCAAGGTCTCGTTGTGCATGTTGTTCGAGCAGTGGAACGAATCTCATCGGGTGGATACAACTACTTGTGAACACCTCCTCGAATGTTGTAGCATCTTACAGACACGATTTACAGGTCTGAAATCATTGAGTGTCAATTGCAGGATTGAAGGCTTTGAATGACTAGAGGCTCTGGATACAGAAATGGGGTCACTGCCGGACACGGATTTGCCATGGCGGGTCATCACCGTTCTGCGGTTTTCTCGGCTTTTCCTTCAGATTCTCCGGGCCAGGTGGAGGAATGTTTAGCTTCTCTTTCTAGCGCTTTAGCATATGTTATACCCTAATTATAACTAGGCGGTCGGCGAACTAGTCTTCAAGGACTACTCGATAGGATTAAGTTTGTGCTTTGCAGAGAGCATTTATGAGATGCTACGAGGTCTGGGCATCATTCCGTGGGTAAAATATCGTATTGTTAAGTCTAGAGAGCTAGCTAAGGGAGGAGAATGAGGATATAAGGGTCTGTGAGATTACCCCTGAGCTGTACTACATATGGAATGAGAGTTTGACCCACTACACGTGATCAGCAACTGACAGCATTTAGGCGCAATTTCTTGATAGAGATATAGTCTTTTCATAGCAATCAGACTCTCCTGTCACTTTTGAGACTTTGATAATGTCAGTGAATACCCTCGAGCTCGAAACCATATAATTAATGTATGCCAGTAAAGGTGAATTGATTATCACGTTTGAGCTGGGAAGACACTGCCGTCAAAATCTTGGTTCGGCTACGCCTCGCCATCTCACAAAGTCGACACCTCGACACCTCGACACAACCCAACGCCTTCGCAAAGATTAACGCATAAAACTCTACGATCACCAAGCCTTTCTCCAAAACAGCCAGCTTATCACGCGCAACCGCAAACACTTTCCTTCCACAAATTCTTAACCACTTCTCGACACTCTCACTTACGCAACTTCCCACACACGCGCAACACCATCGCAGCTCCTCGGCGTTCCTTCGACGACTTCAAATTCTCCTTCGACACTATCATCTTCGCAATGGACTCCGCGGCTCTGATGTCCCAGCCATCCTCGGTGAAGCAAGACGAGATCCAACCCTTTCCATTTCTCAAGCTTCTACCCGAGGTCAGAAATATGGTCCACGAACTTCTCCTCTTCGACGGCAAACCAATCCGTATCATGACACCGAAGAGCGAGACAGAGAAGACACCTACAGAGGGTAACGATACCATCGGTACCAACCAAGCTCCTATTGTTCGTAGCATTCTTGGTGCCAACAAATACACTTGGAGGCACGAACCTTATTCTACTCTATCAACACTTTTATCGCAGGCAATGGTTGGTATGGATCCACAAGGGAGGGGAACCAGCACACTCTAGAGCTCATTGTCAAACAAGTTCCTCGCACTTGCATCTCCCAAATCAAGAAGGTTCACCTAGCTCTTAAGTCCGATACGATCTGGAAGCACCGGACAGATCTTGTGCGATATTCCATGGATTAGTATAGTGTTGAGCAATTCCGCGATCTGTGCGGAATCCTACAAAGTCGATTTACGGGTATCGATTCCTTGACTATCCAGAGTGAGACAGGTCTTGGGAGAAAAACGCTCTGAAATACTTTCTCAGTCATGGACTTGGGAAGTTGATGGTGGAAAGTCCCAAGTCTTTGGTGGAAAGGATATTAGAAACTCGATCAGCATTGCAGTTGAGGTTCTACTTCTAGCCTGAACACCTAAGGAAATCAACTTCCAGCAATATCTTACACTCACGGATGCCGAGAAAGAGGAATTCCGCAGAGTAGTACTGAATAGGAGAGTCAACAAGGATTTCGAAATCAAGATGTGATGAAAGGACGAGCTATTCAGTCTGGTCATAGTTTGGGAGCCCGGAATGTTTCAGATAATTGGGTTGCGAGAGGAGTAGAAAGTGATTTGCAGTCTGGGACACGTCTGGGGCGCTGTTCTCAAAGCTCTGGGACTCGAGAAATCAATGGGGTGGTGGAATTTGGGGATACAAGCTTTCTTTCTTACAAATCTGAGCTTCTGGGTGTGGATATAATACATAAGCTGGCATCGATGGAGGTATCACAATGGTCTCTTGAGGCTTTCCAGATGAGTCGGGGGATCTTATTGGAATGGAAGAGAACTTGCACACTTTTTCTTAGTAACCGATACTCTCTTTTCACAACTTGTTGGACTGAAGTCGTTTCAATAAATTCAGTTTTGACCTCAACATATCGCCGGGATCAACAGACGGTAAAGCTGAGTTCGCCTCCAAAAAGGGAAGGCGCTACTGCAAAGGTATGTTGTGACGAGATTCGACCCTGAACACCCTTCAAGGTTCGACAGCACATCCATCCTTACATCTTCGCAACGTCTCGGAGGATCCAACTTTCTAGTCGTGTTTGCCATCTCGCCATTTCCAATACAAGCAAAGTACATCGCGACGACAGCACGAAATCTCGCGCAAGTCCCTCGTTCTTCCGTGCTTGGAAACTTCAAATTCTCAACTTTGTTTGCGCTGCTTTCCCACACATCGAGCATACCACAACACAAACGCAACATCGTGCGCCTCCATCAACGTCTCCGCAATGTCTTCCGAGGTTGCAAAGCTGCAACAGCTCTCCCTTGTCCCACAGAACAAGGAACAGTTCTTCCTCTTCCTCAAGCTCCCAAGCGAACTTCGAAATCTCATATACGAACTCGTCGTCGTCGAATACAATGGATACATCTGGATCACCTCACTATCGCGCAAGAAGGGTTCGAAGAAGAATGTCCGAAGCATTCTGGAGGTGAACAAGCAGATCCGCCAAGAAATAATCCCCTTGTTCTACTCGTTGAACACATTTGTCGTCGGTAACGGGCGGTTTGGCTCTACGAGAGTGGACAACGAGTACCTAGGGATTATATCTCTAGAATCAAGTCCTTGTGGCTACGAGTTCTATTTCATACCATCTACGAAAACTCTGACAACCCCGATCCCAATCGAGTAGAGTACTATATGGACCACTCTACCGTTAACAATTTCGTCGATTTGTGCAAGCTCATTCAGAGACGATTTGATAGTCTCGAGAATTTGGCTGTGGTGAGCAATCACAGCGGTGACCCGAGGACTTCGAGGCCAACTCTATTTACTCGCCCATTTATCTAGCATGTTAATAGCCAAAAGCAAGCTTAGGGATACAGTTAAGAGCTTATTACTAAACAAGCCACTCAAGTACATCGAATTCTACCAGAAGCTCAAGCTTACTACCGCCAAGAGCGCGAGGCTTTGAACGATGCTTTTCAGAGAGAATGCGATTAAGGATTTGAAATTCAACTTTGCCGACTCTCATTCTAGCAAGATGTGAATGGCAAATATCTGTGAGGATGATCTTGCGACTTGCAATCAAGCTATCGGTTAAGCATTGTCTAGGGCCTTCCTAGAAATTCGATATTCGAGAGGAGGTGCATTACACTTCCGGAGCTGTCATGAGGAGGAGGACGTAGGATGAAGTAACCACGGAGTAGCTTCGCGGCTTGTCTTGACTAGGAGGAGAAATGTTCTTCTCGATAAGAATGTAATGATCATCTACAAAAAATTCATCGCGAAGTATTGGAGCACCAGCAAGTGAACGTGACACAACAGACCAACAGTATTACTCACACGCTTTAAGCTTAAAAGCCGTTTTTGTGAAGCTAAATGATGTGGCACTTTGATCTGCTATGAATGAACTACTGAAAGGTACCTTGACGTTTTCCTTCCACCAAAATTCTCAAAGTCCCAGTCTCTCTTATAATTCTCTTTCTTGACGCCTTTTTGCAGGCCAAAAGCGCGCTAAAATCGACGCTACGAGCTTTCGTGTTTACTTCAGCCTTTCGTCCCATGGAAAAGATCTTTCAACATTGAAAATTTCGCTCCGCAAAGTCATCGCTCAAGAGGTCTTGGGTCAGGACTCTAAAGTATCTTCAAGAGCCGGTAAGTCATTTGTGTACTCTGCATTGCAGCGTATTCTTGCTAAATTGTTATCTTCAGATTCGTCCGCAATCAAATTCAGGCCCCAACCGTGAAATCAGCCAAGATGTCACAAGCCGATCTAAATATCCCATTGAGTTTGCTCAAGGTCGACTCTGGACCACTCACGGAGTTCAAATACTTTACCAAGCTCGCTCCCGAGATGCGCAATAGCATCTACAAGCTACTCCTCATCTCCAGCACTCCGGTTCGCATCAACGGCTATCGCTCGAATCGACGAACTTCCCAAAAGCCACCTCTCAAAGCTACATTCCGAAACCTTCTCGAGGTCAACAAGCAGATCAATTCCGAAGTCCAGCCAATCTTCTTCTCGATCAACACATTTTTCATCGAAGGCCAAGCAAGCTATGGAGCGGAGCACTGGAACTACCTGAACCGCTTCCTCGCTTTCGCCAACACCACCCCCCTAGAAATGCGAGTCCATATCCGAAATCTCCACTTCGAAATACGCCTGACTCCCGAAGTCCCTTCTCCTCGTGGATATTCAGAGGACTATGTCTTCGAGAACAACCTCAGAGATGTCCGAGCAATCTGCAGAGCTCTGCCAACATGCTTTCCTAGACTGGAGAGCTTGAATGTCGAACTTAGAATCAGATCACCCTGCAACCTTCGGACTTGCTTTTCATACTTTACCTTGCGGGAAAACACGGACGCGATAGCAGACTTGTTTCTGCCCTTGCAAACAATGCCTAAATTAGAGGAGCTGGTTTGGGACGCGATCCCGAGCATAGATTTGAGCTGGATTGCAGATCGATTGTCTGGAGAAGATACACGTTATGTTGTGTTTGATGGATGGAAGAGGAAGAGAACGTCGTTCAATGTCGAGGGATGAAGTGTTAGGGAAGAGTCTTGGTCTAGAGTCTCCGGGTGGGAGTAGGCTGGTCGGTCGACTGCCATTTCACAGTCAGTACGCCCTTGTGTAAAGTTGAACGTTCCTTGTGCTGTAGTACAATAAAAATGCCGAGGTTTGACTTTGTTTCTGTAGAGTGGGATACCCTCAAACTCTTTATTAATTTTCCCTGTTGCTGGTCTCAGTTTAGTCTGCGGACGTGAGCAGTGGCCGCTTTAACCTGGTCTGGGAGCGAGCATGCCTCAGTACTACCTGAGCAACCTGAGAACATGGCAGTGTCAGCCTGAGCATGCACTAAGAGGCATGTTTTAGTATCCAAAGGGCTCGTTCTAGCTCCCTTGAGGCTCGGTCATACTTTCCTGATATTTTCTCCAGGCGCAGATCTTAATTTAGCCCTTAAAATCCCAGCGAGATTCTTCCAGAACCAACTTGGATCCATATTCCCCTAAGCACACGAAACAAAGGGCTCGCCCTTATTCTTCCGCAACGTCTCTGAAACGTTGATTAAAGTGATTTTATACAACACAAAATCTCGGTAGCTCTTATTTTCCTCCTCATTGCTTCTAATCTTTCAACGTTATACGTTACTCGTGTATTTTTCCTCTCTTTCTCCTAAGTTTTATCTGCTTATAAAAGGCAAGGCGCTAAGGTGCATTAATGGCAGGTTCAGCTTCTTTAAAAGGGACATTTACCAGTTCCATCTCAATAAATAGTTAAGATAATTGCAGCTCACATATATATCCTCTTCATGGACAGTCAACAAGGGGCCGTGCAGTGAGTGTGACCGAATATGTCTAAGTTTGCAAATTCCAATTCTCTTTCACACAAATACGTTTGATTCGTTCTTACATCACCCTTCGTGCTCCTTCGTCCTCCTCCATGTTTGGTCCGCAATCCTCATTGCATCCTCTAGCCTCTTGATCTTATCAATAGTGTCCTTCCGAAGATTAATCACAGATTTGTCTTCGCCTCCTAGCATCTCAATTCTTTCCTCTGATAGGCTGAGGATATAATCAGTAGAGAGACCCAGGACAGGTCCATGCTTGTCTTGGAAAAAAGGCTCGACTATGCGATGTTGGATGTGAGATAGGAAATCTTCGAGTGCTATCTGGTGGATTGTTAGACTCTATTCGTGAGATGGATACAGTATGGCGTATGGCATTAGGAGGCCGGATGTAGTTCGGAAGCGGGCATAACTCACCTCGTAGTATGCTTTCAGCAAGTCATGTATCTCATCTTCGGTATTCTGAACACCGCGGGGGTGCATTTGGTCAAACAAGTCGTTGATGTTATCGAGATCCACAATTGCCCACGACCCAAAGACCTGCGGAATAGTCTTGAGATTACTGGGATCCGGGCTTACCATAAGCTTCAATAAGAAATTTTCCGGCGGATTTGTCTTCCGGTATCTTTCCAGCGCACCCCTGAATCGGGCGTGCTGTGCCTCGGTGACCTTTTCGAGGAACAGCTTGTTGCTAGTCTGCAACGGGAAAGTGGTGATTTCGTGACAGAGAGTCTGTAGTCTCTCAATTGCTTGTTTCTCTGCACGATCTTTGAAGCTAGAAATGGCGTCCTCCAGGTCGTTCCTCGTGAAGGCAGGTGCGTTGAGGTGTTTGCATACTTCGGCCAGGATTTTCATGGCAACGTTCTCGCTCATCTTCACTATCGATTCCAGATGATCTTGACCGAGCTTCTGCCATTTACTTGTCTGTTTTCGAAATAGAGGTTTCAAAACTGCTGGATTGGACATGCCTGGCAATTCTTGACCTTGGTTTGTGCGGATCTGAATTCGAATTTCTTTATACAAGTCCGCCTTTTTGTCAGTGGTTGATGCCGCCTAAAAAAAACTTAGCTAATGAATTCCGAGAGTATGCTACTGATTTCGTGAGCATGGGGAACCTACAAGGGATGTTCTTGAAGATTTCGACGTTGCATCAACATTGTTGGCTCCATCGGCAATCTCAAGAAACTCGAAGAAATTTCCATTCAGCCTCATTTTGTCTGCAAAGATTTCTGCTGCGTGGTGGGCCATTCCGCGGAGCTTCATCTCATTAGATGCCAGCTCTTCGGGAGACTTCAATGCGTAATGAGCTAAATCTTGGTATCTCCCCACTAAAGATAGGAGATACTCTCGTCGCTGAGCAGGATTCGTTCGATCGTCACCTAGTTGTGCCAAACGTTCTTTCTCTGCAGCCAGTGACTTCGCAATAGTCCTGTGCATTTCCGGGAAAGCTTCTCGAATACGCGTACAGAGTATATTGGCTAGGAATACTTTGAGCTTAGCTGTCCCACGTTGTTGTTCTGAGATATCCACCCAAGGCGGTTTGCTCAGCGTTATCTTCTCCGCTTGTTCACGGTCAAGGCGGGAAGCAGGATCCGGTCCGCGATTTTGGACGACAAACCAGCCATTCTGAAGAGTAATGCCTTTGTTTTCCCTTACAGTATGGACAATCTTCAAAACTTTTAGTATTCTTCGCATCTTCAAAAGAGAGAACTCACCCCTCTGGCCTCGAGATCATCTATTTTGTCAATTTTGGTGAACACTCCGACCACGCGAGAATTTTCAATTTGCTCCGATTTAATCAAGTTCAGGATTGTTTGATTTGATAGATCGCCGGTAGCAGGTGCGACGCAGCTAGAACCAAGTATGATTAGCCTTGAGAAGGACAAATGCCAAAGAGGACCTCTCACATAATGATATTTTGAGATTTCTTCATGTACGACGTAACCATTTTTGTAACACCAGCCATTTCTTGTGCCGTTATCCCATCTATTGGCGCGTTGAATACGCCAGGTACGTCGAGTATGCCAAAATGTGAACGGGTCGGGCCAGACAGCTCAATCTTCAAAACCTGACTGGAGAAATTCTTCCTGCTAGGTCCAGACCCTTGGAGGATTCCCATATAATGGCTTGCCTATCACTAAGTAAGCGTCTGTCTTTCTAATTATGTAGAGCTTTACAGCGTACCTGCTCCACAGTTTCTTCAAAAACTTTAGATGTCATGGATGGAAGGGCGCGGTTGAAGTTTCCAATCCGCTCTTTATTCTCCTGATAACCAAATAAATCGATGTCACCAGACTCGATGGAAACATGAATCATCGGAGATGTGCCAGGCTCTGTCCTCCGAGATATGATGCGTGTAGCAAATCGAGTACACAAGCCGCCGCCGACGGTGAAGGGAATGTCAGTCAAGCTTTGAAGCAAGGATGACTTTCCCGCTGATTGCTGTCCCACAATTACAAGCTATGCCTTTGTCAGTTCTTTGGAGGTCAAATTAAGAACCGCTGTAGCTTACTTGAGGCAAATCAAGGTCCTGGCCGGCACCGCATATTCTCAATTCGTCAATGGCGTCAAAAAGGGCCTTGCTTTGTTCGCTGCCGAACGGGTCTTCACTCAATAGCTGAACATCCTTGGTTGATGAGTCTTTTGATTCTTTGCTAGATGAACTCGGTGGTTTTGGTTGTTGTCCCTGGTCAGTGCTCTGAGTTTTGCTCTCTGCCGAAGCAGAACCAGCTTGCTTCGTGCCAACGGAATTTGTTGAGCCTGAAGGTCGTTCCGTGGTTGGGACTCGGATAGAACTGCTTGCTGAAGCATCTTGTTCCGTGCTACTGGAAGTTGGTGGTCTTGAATCTTGATCGGATAGCAGCGGATGGGTTGGACTATCCGGTGTGCCCATTGCTGGGTCTTCTTTTGTGCTCTCCATGGTGACAACTTGACGCAGACGACCAAAGCCTAAGACATTACGGAGAAGACACCTTATAATGCGTAACAATAACCACAAAATTCTATCCCACTATTTATGTTGCTCTTCTGCAATGGGCTGAAGTACTATCGGCAGGTGTTTCTAAGACACGGGCGACCAACCCGGCGACCTGGAGACGAGCCCCGCGTTGGCTCCCAGGGGCTGTTAAGCAAATCATCATCGCAACAGTACCGCCCTCAAATTTCCGACGTCCAGATTTGACCTCACTAGGCAAGTGAGTTCCAGTCCCTTGTCGATTGTGTTACAGTGTTGCAGAATGCTCATCGAGAACTGTTGGGACGAGCATCAAACATGACAAGCATGCAGCAGCATGCCATGTTTCTCTTTTCCCCCTTTGTGTCAACTTCCAAGGATCAATGCCTGCCAAGCCGTAGTTACCCTGCACATGTTTTCTGGGTATTCCCCCGAAACTCCCCATAAGCCAACAATCTTTCTCAGTTTTCATTGGTGACCGGTCGTTTCTCCCGATATCCCGCACTAAACAGTCCTCCGATTGTGAAACATGCTATGCCCCTGACCTGCAGGTTCATCACCTCAGGCCATCGTGAAGGAAAGAAGGTCCGAGGGAGCTGAGATGTTGGTGTTTGAAAATGAGTTTGGAACGATCCTCCTTGGTAGAGCAGATGAACTAAACTAAGACCCTATGGGCGGCATAACTATCCCTTGAGAAATCGAGATCAATACTAGGATATTCTTATCTCGCTTATAGCATTGAAATAACACTATTGAATGCCACTTAAATACGGCCCTTATTTGATAATTTAATAAGTAATTTATAAAGAAGTTTTTAATAAAAAATAATTTATTTAATAATTATTTATATTAAAAATCAAAATTTAAACTTTATATAATTTAATTATTAAAATTTAAAATAATTTAAATAATCTAAGAATAATTAATATTTAAATAATAATAATATACTTATTAATTATATATCAAATTTAAAAAAAGATTTAATTAATAATCGTAATAAATTATATTAATATAATTAATATTTATAATTTTCAAATTTTGAAAATATAATATTTAAATAATATAATATAACGAAAAACTTTAGCATTTTAAATTTTATTTAAATAACTTTTATACGATATATATGTACTTAAGTCTTGATTGACTTTAATAATTATTTTCCTCAAAGTACTCTTACCTTGCTTTTCTATAGCTTTTCTTGAACTTACCTCATATATTACGCTTCCAATGACTTTTCTTGCAGGGTGCTTTCTTCGAGTCCTCCCGTTAGCAAGCACCACGCCATCCATAGCCAGATGGAGAAGTCAGCTGGCCCAACAAATCCTCAGGACCAGACATGTTTTACGCACAGGATACCTTGGAAGATGACTCGCTTACGATCTTGGCGCCACGCACTTCCCATGAGAATATAGCACGAGGAAAATCCCTTATTCTTCGTTGTGATATCTATGTAACGACATACCCTGCCTACATAGGAGCTCATCACAAACCATGAGCGAGCACTGGCCCACACAACGTCCCATGCTCAGTTTCCAGCGACTTGACACAAGTGTCCCCCTCACCCCGCAAAACGTACATGCATGATACCCCTTCCATCTGCCTAAATATTCTCTGGGAAGAGAGAATCGACGGCAATTTTCCGATGCTCAGTAGACGAACAGACTTGCTTGAGCGTGTCCTGCATCATGGTCCAAATTGTGTCATCTACATCCCGAAGCTCTATCTGCTTCACCATCATTTCCTCCTTGCCCAGCAGCTTTGCAATTGTCTTTGCTACACCCAATAATCCTAGTGGTGGCATCCTTTCCTCTTGTTTATACCAATCAAGTGGTCCCTCTGTCACGGCTTCGATGAGAACAGAATTGGCGGCTTGAAGTACTTGTTGAATGCTCGAATGACGGCCTGGAGTTCCTTCAATTGCAGGGGGTATTGGTAGTATTCGTCGGGATACTGCGCATAATAGAGACGAACCTCAATGGTGACGTTCTGGATTTGAGCAAAAAATTCTTCTGGTACTCGGGAAATGAATTGCTTCAGGCCGTGGAGGTTGGTAACATAGTAGAACCCCAATTTCCATTCCCGATGTTAAAGGTATTGAAGGAGTAGAATATGGAGCTGACTTCCCTGCTGAAGGCTTTGTTGACGCGAGCGAGGGAGAGAAAGTTGTTGCTCTTGGCCTTCTTCCAACCCTGGGATGAGGTGATCAGGGTGGGCTCGTCGTCAACGACAAGGAGTTTGTAGATACTGTTTCTGATTCGGGGGCAAGGCGGTGGAAGTAATCGAAGGATGCTGGGGCTTCAATCAACGTGTTGACGGATTTCGATGTGCTGGAGCTCTGGACTGACGCTTGAGTAGGTATTCATAGTGATTTTGCGTCAAGATATGGAGGTGTTGAGGTTGCTGTCGATCGTATGTAGTGTTTCGCAGCTTGGTTGATTTGGAGGTGCGATTGCGAAAGTTGAAGTCGAAGGAATTCAATTCAAAATGATAAGGCTGGGAGGAAAAATTTTCAGCTCTGTGATAGCCTTGACAGTGAATGAGCGTCTTGAAGCGTCTTGAAGGTGATGATGTGATTAGGCGACAGCTTCCCCTATTCGTTCCTTGCCTTGCAACTTGCTGGCAAAAGGACAAAAATACAACAGATAAGATCTGTGATATCAGCTTACATGTCTTGGTAAAAGCGATGTATAAATCAAAAGTTCTCATCGTTCCCACCACTTGTCTCCTGCCAGATTTACGCAGGTGTGGTTCGGCTACCATGTCTACGCGACACACGACATGTAAACGAAAAACTAGAATGTACCTGACTACCTGGACTTTACTATCCGACATAAACTTCACCTCTAATTATTAATGCTCTGAACCTTCAATCGGCAAGGACTGTCCTGCTTCTCAAAGAGTGAATTTCAGCACGTGACCGATCTAAGGCAACAGTCGCCTAGCTTCAATCTCGAGCTGCACCTTTCTTCTAGGTCCATCAAATATCACAGTCACAACAACACCAATGAACTCGATCTGGACGAGTTTCCAACGCATAGTATATTCAGGTAAGATCCATATCACTACGAACCACGAGAATATAATTAACACGATGTCCCCAGACTCCCAGAACATCGATCGCGACCATTCATCCGACTCCGAGCCTCGCGAAACCGAATCGATCTTCGGCATGATGACGAGAGCGCGTCGCAACCGCAAGAAGAATGTCCCGCAGAAGAAGGAGCTTTCAGAGTTCAAGCACTTCATCGAATTAGCTCCCGAGATAAGGAATAGAATTTACGAGCTTCTACTCGAGGAAGATCACGAGGTTGTCTTCGACATGAAACAAACACCCATTGCCGATCTGAACAATCTTGCCTTGGCCAATAAACAAATCAGCAATGAAGCCAGGTCACTATACTTCTCGATCAACAAATTTCGTCTTGAAAGCCACTTTCAGGCCAGTCGAGCTTGTACCATAACTCATGGGACATTCAGCTAATTGGTTATCACAGTCCACTGACCAGTCTGCACGGTTTCTTCGAGTACTACCTGTCAAGTGCGTATCACAAGTCAAGCACTTGACAATCAACACGTTCATGTAAGTGACCATGGAAGGAGGAGCAGCGCCTTCCCGGATTCCAAACTTTTGAATGCCCCCGGCCATAGTGGGACATTGAGGGCTGACTTCAAGTCTCGGATGTATAGGGGCATCAATCGCAGAGAGCAACGTCTGTTGGGCACGAATCTGGACTCCGAGTTTTGGTGGGACCTTGGTGAACGACAAGTCGTAAATCTCATCTCGACCTGGGACATCGTTATGAACCACTTTCCAGGACTCGAGTCTATCACGGTGGAGTTTGGCAAAGTGTCCTTTGTTCCATTCTCGATGTATGCGCCGGACTTGGTCTTGGGAGACAACGTAAAGCTGCTCGCTAAGTCCCTTCAAGAGTTATGCAAGCTTCCCGAGTTCAAGAAGATCGTTCTTCGACAGAAGCAGGACTTGAAGCTAGATTGGTTACTTGAGGGTATGGTGGAGGAACAAGGCGAATGGCAAGGAGTTGTCAAATTAGAGCAAGCATAAATTAGAGGGAGGTAGTACTTGATTCGGTCCGTTTCTGCATCAAAGGGGTTCCGAGGCATCGTATATTGAGGCAGTCGTTGTAAAACAAGCATAGCTGGAGTACCAGAAGGTATCAGAATTCAATGATATTATGACAACTACTTTGTCTCTTCGAAATTCCAGCAATTGCAAGGACTTTCAAGGCAGCACTTTATACGTCCCGGACCGTGCCATAACATGTAGCCCGTCATAGCCAAGTGGTGACCTCCTGATTTTGCTACGAGACAGTGCTCACAAAGGCCAAATCTCCCTCGTATGGTGGGACTATATGAGCAGGATCTTACTATTTTCGTCGTTTATTCTTAAAGTAGTTCCTCTAGTAAGCTGTGCCTCCTTTACTTTATCATTCTACCTTCACTACCATCTCCACTATTCCCTTCACGTGCGTGGTCCTCCTTCCTACGAGATAGCCAATCCAAAATGTAAAAGAAAAGTAATGCACCTTTCAGTACAAGCAGAATGATACGTAGTATGCAATCAAGCATGTCTTTTGGACCGTCTTCGTCATCATCGTTTGTTATGCAGAGGCTGTTATGAGGTCGTTAGCTTCCGGGCGGAGGTGGACAAGGCGAGGAATTGGTAACTCACTGGAGAGAAGCTAGGTCATAGTTGTAGAGATAGTGGAGTCCTTCATCATAGTGCATTTCGAATGATAAGATATCGTGATTCTATAAGAAGCCACAGTTCAGAGATATTGTGTTTTGATGCTTTTGGAGATGCTTGGCCAGTGGAGGGTCGAGGGTATCATGTTGTGGTTATTCATATTTGAACTGATTTGAGCCACATAGCTTCACAGCACCAACAGCACTTCTCGGCGACCCGCACCTGTGCGCATACCGTTCTGGCTTACACTATGGGTAGTACAGCAGCCTGCAAGACTGAATATCGAAGCAATATGCCCTCTTTTCAAGAACGTGCGGTATGTGATAGCTAAATAACAGCAACAGAACCTCTTAACTCGTGTTTCCGGATGGCATTTGCAAGATTTCCAATCTCACATTGACTCTGGTACACTATCGTCGGGATCTTGTCTCTTCCCGCCATGGTTGCTCTCCAAAGTAAGGTAGCGAGACCAAATAGGGTGCGTGTCACGTGCTCGCACTCTAGATATCAAATTCACTTTCGCTCAACTTCAACATGGAGAAATTGGATAGAGATGGAGTTTCCTAGCTTGCTATATCTTGTCAAAAGATTTTGCGCCTCAACGCTCCTCAATCGTAACATAACCACCACCATACACAGCACCGGTTGCGCGGTCGCATTGGATCGCACCCTCTGAGTAATGCCAATCCAATGTTCCTCCACGATGGGGACATCCATAAACTCAAAAAGTGTCCCAGTTTTGGCTTATCCAACCTCTCGAAGTTTCTTCCAGTCTCTGCCGGCAGAAACTCGCAACTCCATCTACGAGTAAGTCTCTCAGACCACGTATGTGCATTGTGCAAGTCCTGGCGTTCCAGGGACATTATGATCCTGAAGTATTTTGTGCTGACTTCGGGGACCTGTAGGCTTATTCTCATCCATGACCAATCCATCAAGATTACCTCCCTTCCTCGCGGTCGGAAGAAGAACGCCCAAAGCAACAGCAACTTCCTTGCCTTGACTCTGGTCAATAAAGCCATAGGACAAGAAGCCAAAACTACATTCTACTCTCGCAATACCTTCATCATTGGCAACGGACGATACGGCTCTCCGATTCAAGTCAATCTTCACGGCTTCAGATGCTTCATCAGACGAGTTCCCAAGGAATGCCTTGCGCTCATTCGAAAGATCCACCTTTATCTCTTCTTCGCAGGGTTTCCAGACTATCGCCTCCCAAATAGCAAGTTTAGAATGCATGATCTCGACATCAAAGAACTCAAGACCATCGCTACGGCCATTATAAAGCACTTAAAAGGCGTATAAGACATGCTTACGGAGCCCAGAAAGTTGTGGAAGGACATTGGCCCAGTTGAAGGACTTCAAGGTTATGCAAGATTGGTCAAACTTATATTGGGACTTCCGGAGTTGAAGAACATTGAGTTTCTGGATGACAACTATCGTGGCTGGCATGAGATGAAGGAATTAGTCTACGGAAAAGGTGCTTTGAGTATGGATAATTAGAAAGGTGGTTGGGAAAGTATGATGAGCTGTAATGCTTGAGCATTGGCTCAGAGACCAGGTACATGAAACTCAAGAATGAAAGTTTGTTACCACCATGATTTGGACCCGATGACTCGCACTTTCAATCTCCTAGAGTCTTCTGTACTGCCTCGATGCTCGTTCTTCAAAGTACACGCTTTTGTTGGCCAAGGTGACCAGCCCAGCCAAATCCGAAATGAGAGAGTGTATGCGAGGTTTGTGAACTTCAAACGCTACCTAGTACGAACGGACTCTTACGACTCTGAAGAAAGATAAGAAATGCTGAAATTTATGTTTGGCTAAATAATAACCTTGGTTCCTTGACATCTAATGCTTTTGATAAATTGCTCGTAAGTCGTATAGACGCAAACTCATAGCATATATCTATTGAGTGCGTGCTCCCGCGGATTCCCTTGTTGAGATACTTTCCAGCCCTATCTTGAGGATTTTAAAAGTGATTGTTTAGGTTCTTATACTTCTACAGACATAGAAAACTTTATCTGTTAATACTAGCTTGCAAATAGCAAAGTCTGATACGGTTTACAAATGCTAAGAGCATCCAAAACTGTATAACAAGTAGTAATAAGAAGATTATATTCTGAGCATAATAGCTAAATATATAAACAAAGCAGTAAAAGTATTCTACTCACTTATCCTTTGTCTTCAAAGTTCATTATATATTAGTATATTCACAAGTCAACTTGTGGAAGGAAGTCACGGACCCACCCTAAGGACTTTGCTTGCTAACTCCCTTTCTTCGATCTACCACTTTTATCAACGCTCTCTTACGTACTGCAAATCTCCAGGTGCCTATACTTGATTTTAGAACCAGATTGATTCTCATATCCCAATATCCTCAAACTACTTTCTATAACCTTTAGCCATCTTAAATCTTGATCGTTTATATCTCGATATCTCGCTTCGCAACATCTTCACGTCTCGGTTTCCCGGTCTCTCGATCTCTCTACAAATGCACCACCTAATCTCCCAGCAAGTTTCGACCTTTTACCATTGTCCTGAACTTTCACCGACCTTGACGACTTGCCTTGGTATTCGCACGAACATATCAAACTCTTCAAATCATCTCGACTCACCCGCCACAATGAATGAGAGCCCAAGCACGTCTATGTCCAATATACACTCAGCAATAATGTCTAACAGCCCGACCACGTCTGCACCAACTACAGACGCCATACCAACCACAGCTACCAAAACCCTCACCGACTTTCACAGATTCCACAAACTCCCCACCGAGCTGCGCTGCCGAATTTACGAACTCGATTTGGTCGCCTCTGCCCCTCTTATTGTCGATGTCCCACTCAACTACTTCACCATCTACAACACTTTCCAATCCCAATTCTCTTCTACCAACGATATCCCTCCTACTTCCGCCTCCGCCTCGTCCCCACCACCAAAGAGGTGGAAACTCGCCCTTCTCCGTTCCAACCAGCAAATCCGCTCCGAAGCCCTCCCAATCTTCTACGGACAAAACATCTTCTCCTTCGGCTCCACCCTCCCCATCCAGCACCAACTCCGCCCAACCTCCGCTGGCCGCGTCTTATTCTTCAACCATTGTCCCGCGACTAGCTTCTCCCACATCCGTCACATCCAAATCTCCATCTCTCTCGAAAAGATAATCTTCACCTTGGATGTCGGTCGCAAGGGCGACGTGTTAGCTTCCGCTCTCATTTTCGCGGCCAGATTACCGGAGCTAAAGATTTTGGAAGTGAAATTTCTTGGGGAGAAGCCGGATACTGGGGTGGGATTCCGGGGCGTAATGGCAAGCGTGGTGAATGCACTCCGACCTGTGATCGGGGCGGAGGCGATGGAGACTGTTAGGTTTGAGGACATTGCATGGATTAATACCACTGCGCTTGTGAGGAGCATTTTGCGGGATGAGGCAGAGCTGCAGGGAAAGATCAAGTTGCCGGAGCGGAAGGAGGAACTGGAATCAGAATCGGAATCGGAATCGGAGGAAGTGGAGGAACCGGAGGAATGAAAAGCTCTGGAAATAGCACGTACAATGGAGCACATACAAGAACGTCAGCTTGTTAGTGGAGTGATTTGCATACCTTAATACAATGTCTATACAATATTGGCGCTGAATGAAAACCGCATTATCTATGCCAGGCTCGTACAATTGAAAGACGCTATCGGGCATAAAGTTGAGGTGAACAACCCCAGGGCACTCTAGCCTTACTCCATCCATCTCTCATCCAGTTCCTCCACAAACCCCAAATCAACATTAACAAAACTCTTCCAAGGATCCACCTCCCACCTCCAAGGACGCATCTGAATTGCAAAAGCCGTGATCAATGCCAACTTAAACAAATCCTTCTCATTTTGTTCCTATCACCAGATACTTCTCCCTCTTCGCCACAACCCTTTCTCCAAGAACTTTCTTATATAGTTGAATTCGTTGCCGAGCACACAGGTGTATACTCCACTCAGAGCACGGCACATCCTTTGGGACGAACTTCCATATGAATGATCTGCCGATCAGATCTCGGAAGGATGTTGGGTCGTGGTTATCTGGTCCGATCATGAGGGGGTACAAATGAGGAGCGCTCCATAGAGAGAGAACCGCGAAGCGGGCGTTGGGGTTAAACTTGCGAAGGCGCGAGCGAAGATTTTGAAAAATGGGACGTCGTAGGGACTTGTGACTTCCTTTGGCATAGTGGTAGAGTCCATGTTGCTTCGTGATTCGGTGTAGAAGTCGTATGTGTCCCTCCCAGGTTCCTTGGCTGCAAAGGCTTGAGCTTCGTGGTATGTATCTGCTCTGTTACGAATGACGCCGGACTTGTATACATCAAGAATTGTTAGCTTGATGTCTCAAAAAGGTAGCAAGGAGACTCACGGTGTGCCATGGTGGGTCGGACAACGAGGTCGCATTCCTCAGGTAAGTCCTCGATCCCATCTGCAGTAGCAAATTCCGCGTCCAGCTTCTCGAAGAACTCAGCTGGACACATCCTGACTGAGTAGTGCGACCGAGTATCGCGAGCAGCCTTCGCTCGTTCTTCCTGCCTGAACAAGAGCGAATCCTTGAAATCATCCCCATATTTCGAGGCAAAGAACTCCTTGTGGGAGAATGGCGTCAATTTTGCAATCGCTTGATGCAGGTCTTTCTTATCCTCGTACCCGACGTTGAGCTCGTCTATTAAGGTCAAAGCCGGTATTACTGGAGCACAATCAAAAGTGAAGTGATTATATCTCCGGCATTTCCTGGTCATCTCCACCATCTCAATGTAGCGTGTTTGCGCATGTGGAGCAAGATCAGCCTTGTGCCAGACCTCCTTAAAAATTCTGGCCTTTTCTTTGTCGATAAATGCCATGAATTCTTCTCTCATTTCTTTGTCATTGGGGTTCTTGGACAAAATGTCTCGGGTCATGGGGCGACTTTTGGGGTCCTTGAGAGAGTCTCTTCATGATATCCTTCAATTCGTCGGAGAATAGCATATGTCGCAAGATATCCCCAGGTGTGACAGGTAGGCGCTCAAACCCGTTCGCAATGGCAATCAGGGTGTCCTCGTCTTGGTTGTGGCTGTCGTCCTCAATGTCCTCAATGTCTTCGTCACCATCGTTATATGGGATGTCTTCCTCATCCAGTTCTGAACCATCATCAAACTCTTCGTCTTCGTCAAGTTCATCGTCACTGTAGTCAGACTCCTATCCTTCTATAGACTTCCTTAAAGAGAAGCCTTCTTCCTCCCAGACTCTGAGGGGCTCGATTTTGCCAATATGCAAGGGATCTAACCCTTGTGCCAAGCGTTCTTCGGGGAATAAAATCTTGTCCTCCAATTCATCTGCTCTATTGTAGAACAAGTTTCTCGGGAATTTGTTGTCTGGGCCGTAAATCTCGTCATATATGCTTTTGACGTCTTCTCCTAACCGGATGTCCCTAACCCGTTTGGTGAGCTCATACTTGCATAAAGTCTTGAGTACTGGAGTTGCCAAAGAATACAAATCTTGAGGGCAGCGACACCTCAAGGCTTTCATTAAAATCTAACATAAGTCAGTGATAATTTGAAGGCGGAGAACGAAGTATGTATACCTCTTGAACAGCATTGTAAAGTGCTGGGAAGTACTCTCCGGCTTCGAGGTCCCACACATACACATCATAATACTCCTCGAACGAGAAACTCCACTGACGCCAGTTGCCCATATCCTCAAAGAATTCAGGCCCAACACTCTTGATAATCTCCCAATCATTCTTCGCTACTCTTTCCAGGCCAGACTTCTGCCGGTAGAGCCAGCGCTTCTCCTCCGGGGGTTTGATCAGGAGGCGTCCAGTTTCCGCATCCCGGACGAGCACAAGAAGTCGATGGCTCTGCATGGCCAAGTACTGAACCAATCGCCGACTGGCCTGGTCATCTCTCTTGATGTGGGCACACATGAAATTTCTAGCTTCGAATACAGAGTGAGAACGCCTGAACTGACCACGGCGTCCACCTTGTTGATGTCTGACGGTCAATGCCATAGCATCGGGCTTGCACTTTCGAAGTACACAATGAAACCCTATTCACAGACACGTCAGTGGTAGGAAGTCTCACAGTTTTGGAGAACACTAACCAGTTGAAGCATTTGTTGTCTATTGCCCACCCACTCAACCCAATTCTCCCCAGGAAAATAACCACAGATAGCTAGGAGATTCAACTTGAAGAATTCATCCCAATGCCGACACAGGGCAATTGCATCATGGGGATTGCTTTCCTTTGCTAGTATGCGGAAGTGCAACCAGCCTCCACGATACATTGCTTTATTGCTAAGATAATTCCAGATTGTTCGTCTGCAGATCTTGACCTTGATCTTTCGACTGCGAGTGGTGGAAGGTTCGGTTTTACCAAAATCGACCGCTCCTCCCTCAACTCCAAGGATCGCCTCTGCCGTGGGCATCGCACCCATTACCTATTCCCGTTTCGGAACCCATTTGTCTAGCAGATCTTCCATTTGCTTCTCGCGCTTGAACACAGGCATATCAAAAGGCTTCTTCGACTTCTTCCCATCATCCTGCTGCTGTTGAGGTTCTTCGACATCGTCATTAGCTTCATCCTCATCACGGAAAAGATCAGCACAAGCATCGCAGATCTCTTGAAGGCCTAGATTCTCCATATTCAAGCACAAATCTCGAAGAGCACCAGCAGTCACTTCTTCATCTGCCAAAAATTCTTCGACACTGTTTGCCCTTAGAGCTGCTGGAAGCAAGGTCGCATGCCCAAGAAGCAAGCGGCAAAGAGAAGATGTTTGATCTGGAATATCTCGTCTTGTAGACTTGCAATCTGATCTTCTGGGAATGTAACGGTCTTCGTTGCAATGACAGGGGTTTCGATAGTACCGGCAATCATCATGCCGACGACTCGATTGTTATCGAAATCTTCGCTATTCTTGAGTCTGTCGTGCATCTCTTGCCGTGATTAGATGAGACTCTTGTCGGATTCTTGGGGGGCAGCTGGTACTTCTTTTGTGGGTTCCTTGAAACGATCATTTTGGGTGATTTTTTTCTTCTTCGACTTTGACTTGGATTCTTGGATGAGGTAGAACCCGTCGGTGTGCTCGGTGCATCAGTATTGGCGTTTTTAACAGACTCGGTCGTCTCGGTCAAGACAGCGGGCGAAGGGACGTTGATTTCTTCCTCGCTGACTTCCATCTTGTCTTCTATTCTTCTCCTTCTCGGCCATCCGCTCCTTGTAGACTTGTTCAAGGAAGGCATCCTGCCTTAATTTGTCCTCTTTGGCCCTCATGTCTCGTTTGTCTCAATTGCGCAGCCTTCCAATGCCTCCTAAACATCGCAGCTTCCACCTTGACCTTCTTTTGTTCTTTGTCTCTCGTCTTCTCTTCCTCGTCCTGGCATTCTCGAACCCAGCTAAACCAATTTTGCCTCTGATAAAGAACATCTGCCGTCCTTCTTTCCAATCTCTCCAAAGCCTTTATCGTCGAAGCTTTCTGTCCCTGTAGCGAATCGAGGAACTTTCCATGTCCATAATCCATATTCTGCAAGAAGAATCAGCTATAATGTAATTTCCTGGTGCGGATAACTCGAACCAAAAACTGTAATTTGAGGAAGAGATGGTCGTGCAGCTCCTTGAGTTTCTCTTGCGTAGTGACATCTTGGAATGGTTGCTGGTGAAGTGGAACTTTGGCTTTTGCTAGAAAGTTTGGAGGGTTGGCTGTCATGCGGTCGAGCTTTGCATTTCGGAGCTTGTATCCTCGATACAGACCTTTTCTTATATCGGCTTGAAATTTGCAGGGAATAGGGGAAAGGTTTGTTTGTGAGGTAACCCACCCGCGCATTGTTTGGCATGGAGAGAACAGAATAGGCCATTCACAGAAGCGGCAGTCTCGAGACATCTCTTCTCGTCCGAGACATTAAGAGCTCGGCACTGTGTCCATGTTGACGTGCCAGCTTGGGGATAGCATTGAGAATTCTTGAACTCGGGGAGATTTGGAGAATTGCCCCCCACAACATGAAACAATTCTGGGGTACACGAAAGAAAAAGCAAAGCTCTAAGTGCAGAGGTGCTTTAGGCGGTGAGTGAGCTGTCAAGAGTGGATAACGCGTCTATTGCGCGTGTACACGTGCAGATACAGAGCTGCATGACCCTTGGATGGTGATCGTCATAGGCCTTGCCCGAATCAGAGGCGAACACCTATAGCGCAACGTATCACGTGGAGGAACAGGGGTGAACAGCTGTGCAGCATGTAAGAGATGCGATGACACATCAACAGATCTGAATTACTATATGATTGTGTGCTGCTCCATCCAGTATGGCAGACTTTTCATATCCACGCCGCCAGAGCAAAACGCCAGGGTATCCAGCTACCAGTGAACCCTCATGAACGCTAAAGAGGAGGATAAACCATAAGATCCCATCCAGACCAACTAATGTGCTGTTGGTGTAGCCCTAGCAAGAACCCGTACATTGTCGACTAAACCTTCTACCAACGCCAGGTACTCGTTTGGTTGCTGTGATACCGCTCTCTGACCTTGGTCCCGGATCGCTGCTGTGGACACTTCGATTTCCAGTTCGTGTTCCTTAACCATCTGGGGACCAGTCTGCATTTTGTTAGGAGCGAACCACCAGGTCTCGGATATCGTACTTACATGGGTATTTTGTGTTTGAGTTACTTGGGTCAAATCAATTTGATAATGCGATTGGGTATAGCTCAACCGATCCTTGTTGCGATCCGGTTGTCGGTCGCCAGTCGACGCAGCTATGATTTCCTCGAGCTCCATGTCGAACTTCATTTCAAAGTTGATACTGATTCGGCAGTCAAGCGGAGCTTTGGGATTGAAGATATCAAGATCGGTGATACGGCATTTAATGATCTTTGCGAGGACTTGACCAGTCTTTTGGTCGTGACTGACCCGAACCTTGATTCTGTGACGGGGATTCAATTGTTCTCTAACCACGACCGGAAGGTGGGTGAGCATTGTTGGCGGGAGCTCATAGAAAGTATCTCTTTCATGGCGATGGAGATATTCGATCTTGACCCGCTTCTTAGGTTGAGGATTGTTTGGATGAGTGTCCGCTACGCGCTTATTGAGGAAGTCGTTCAGGCTGCGGTGCTGACCCTGTCATAGTATTAGCATGTATATAATGGTAGATCGATTAGAACATACCTCTGTCATAGAACTTCTAAAAGCAAGTCCCGCATTCGGCCTAAGGACACATTCTGATAAGACGGGAAGTTGGTATCTCTCATTGGTGTCCTTGTCGATGATTTGGCCTAGCTTGGCTTCAATCTCAATCTCAACTCCTCTGCTTGCCAGCTCTCCAAGGTCACCGCGCGAGACAACGTGTGCAAACAAGAAGTCTGCAACGCACTTCGTGATCTCGTCTTGCGGTTTTACATTCGTGATAGTCTTCTCCCATGGGCCCAGTATGACTGAAGGATCATCTTGCGCCGCAAGGGGAGGTGCAGCACGACTCAAGGCAGGAGATGCATGTGTACTCCCGTTCACTTCAGACTTTATTGGCGGAGGGGCTTGAGATGCCGGGTAAATTCCCATAGGTCCCGTAGGCAACTTTCCGTTCACCTTGCCACTTGCCTTAGCACCGAGACTCAAAGCTCCTTTGCTGCGAACACTGCGAGCCCATACAGGCGGTTCCGTGTATCGAACGCGCTTTTTAGGCGGTTGCTGCGGTGACGTGGATGTGATTTTATGGTCGCCATTTACTTCAGCCTTAACTTCGTGTTCTCCAACACGTCGAGGTTCCTCAACGACCCCATCTCGGTCTTCCATCTTGCGCTTTGCAGAGTTGTAGCCGTTCTCCATTTGCGGCGGCATAATGTTTCCTCGCGGTACGCTGGGCACTTGAGACTTTGGGCTGACACTCTCACTGCGCTCCCTCGAACTCTGTGACCTCCTATGCTGCTCGCTCGTCGAGGTTCTTTGTGAATGTGGTTCGTGAGCACTGGGTGTACTTGGTAATCTGGGGATCGAAGGTGGTGCTGGCGGAGCAGGAGAAGTCTGAAAATTGAAGTACTGCCCGGAAGGCAGGCCACGTTGTTGATACGGACTCGACGGCTGCGGAAACGATCCTGAGGGGTGTCGTTGATTGCTCAATGGAGGCCCAAGAGGTGTTCCAGGTTGAGACTGCTGGGAATGTTGCGATTGCTGGCGTTGATGTTGCGCAATTTGAGATGGTGGGAAAGGTGTAGTCGCGGAAATGGGACTATCTTGCGGATATTGGTTGCTGAAATATTGTTGCTGGCTGTGTGCAGATGTAGGAGTGGAGTTCGAAAGTGACGATTGTGATCTTTGGCGGACTCGACGGCTGCGGAAACGATCCTGAGGGGTGTCGTTGATTGCTCAATGGAGGCCCAAGAGGTGTTCCAGGTTGAGACTGCTGGGAATGTTGCGATTGCTGGCGTTGATGTTGCGCAATTTGAGATGGTGGGAAAGGTGTAGTCGCGGAAATGGGACTATCTTGCGGATATTGGTTGCTGAAATATTGTTGCTGGCTGTGTGCAGATGTAGGAGTGGAGTTCGAAAGTGACGATTGTGATCTTTGGAGGATCCTGCTGGGGAGCGCAAGTCGTTCTGCGGTGGTGCTTGAATCGGCGGTGGAGGAGGAGGGCGGCCTTGATAGTTGTCTTGATACGCAGTAGGTGAGTTGTAAGGTCCGCCTGGTTGTGCGCCGTAGTCTTGGGATGGATGTTTGCCCGGCGAGGGCTGTTGTGGATGACTATACTCTCGATGAAAGCCTTGCTGAGGATGAGCTTGTACTGGAGTGACTGGCGCAGCTTGCTTGGAGACGGAGCTCTCCCCGGCTTCGATGTTGATAATCGATTTGAGGTCCATTTTTGCGATTCTACGGCCTCGCAGACCAGACCTGGCGCCTTGCTGCGGGCTACGAGTAACTCGAGATTTCGTTCGAAGGGGAGTTCATCTGACAATAGATGCGATTATCGTCTGGTCATACAACAAGATTCGACAGGAGGGTTAATGACTCTGGCGCAAACGGGTCAAGAACAAAGGATGGAGTCTGCCTCCACAAGAACGAAGACCGGAGCAGCGTGGGACTCCGGCAGATAGCGTGAGGATCGCTGTAGTAGGGCGGTGGTCTACAGATACATGGTCGAAGCCGCGGTCGTGATGGCAGCGCAGAATCACAGGTGAAGATGTCTTCAGGTTGACAGAATACCATTTCTGGCCCTTGCCGACTCCTATCTTTGGATAGTGTTAGATCTCATGCAGGATAGTTGCGCACGTGTTGCAAGCCGCCATGGTTCTTCTAATGTCTGATGGATAAATTGTACATTTTAATGAGGTCAAATGTTCAACACAGATTTAATAATTGAAAGCATTCTCCTTCGCTCGACTATTCCTTCGATCGGACAAAAATTGATTTTTGGTGGTGACGCGTGAGACAGCAGCCTTATTTAGCCTGAGGCTTCAATAGAGCTACAAACGGCCTAGTGCCTTAAGACTGCCACGCCAAAGCCCAAGCTCTGTCACGTAACCAGCTGTGCCTGGCGAACTCAGTCGAAGGAAACGAACAACACCGAGATTCTTTCCATCAACAACTTCAACCCAACCCTTCTTTCGTTCTGCTCATCTATCGTCCTGAGAGAACATATACCAACACTCCTTCACCTACCTTTCAACTCCCCATACCGACCATGCCCGGGTTGACTTCAGCCTCCGGAGTCTTGGGCTTCCTCCACGACGAAGAGCCCGAGCTCAAGGTTTTCGCCCTGCAGACCTTGAACGATGATATCGATACTCTGTGGACTGAAGTCGCTGGGTCTATAGGTCAAATGTACGTGGACTTGATGCCAACAGAGCTCCGATCTGCTCCTACTTCTATTGTTTACTAACTGTGCCCCTTCAGTGAGGCCCTCTACGAAGATGAAACCTTCCCCGAGCGACAGTTGGCCTCCCTTGTGTTGGCAAAGGTCTATTATCACCTTCAATTCTATAACGAGAGCATGACCTTTGCTCTCGGCGCTGGTGATCTCTTCAAGCTTGACAACGAAGGCGAATTCGAGGAGACCATCATCTCCAAATGCGTGGATACCTATATCAACATCTCGTCTGCAAAGCACTCAACACCCCAACAGTCCTCGAAGGCTAGTTCCCTACCTACGCTGGCAACCTCTTTCGCAGCTGGGACAGACGAGACTGCTGCGGCTGCGGCACTCACCTCGCCAACAACCCCATTCTCACAATCAACACTACCCTCGAAGTCGTTGTTATCAAGGGCCTCTACAGAGAACTTAGTAGAGCCCTCCGGACCAGAAGGAAAGTCGGGGTCGATTCCCATCCCCGACCGAGCCACGCAGTCAGCCTTGAACCAGGTCATTGAGCGACTATTCGAGAGTTGCTTGCGCGAAGGCAGATACCGTCAGGTTGTTGGTATTGCAGTGGAGGCAAGAAACCTTGAAGTTCTGCGCCGGGTGATCAAGCGTGCAAGCTCAGATTCCCGGGACAAGCAGATTGAAGGTGTACCCGGACCGTCCGAAGAGTTGATGGAGTATGTCTTGGGGATCTGCATGGATGTCGTGCAGGAGAGAGCCTTACGAACAGAGATCTTGAGATTGATCCTGGATCTGCTAAACGAAATTCCGACTCCTGATTATTTCTCGATCGCGAAATGCGCCGTGTACCTAGATCAGGATGAACAGGCATCGGAAATGCTACAGAATTTAGCGGTATGTACACCTGGCTTCTTCACATTGAGTATTCTGAGCTAATAATTCCATAGGCAAAAGACGATATCACTTCGACTGCAACCGCCTATCAAATCGCATTCGACCTGTACGACAACGGGACACAAGAATTCCTAGCCAAAGTCATTAAATCTCTTCCTACCGAGCCCGAAGGAACCGAACAAACGGAGGAGGCTACAATCACGAGGATACGAAACATCCTCAATGGAAGTGAAACCATCAGATTGAACCTCGAGTTCCTCTATCGCAATAACCACACGGACTTAAGCATCCTTAACAAGGTTCGAGACAGTCTCGAAGGGCGAAATTCGATATTCCACACAGCAGTGACATTCTGCAATGCATTCATGAACCAGGGAACTACGAATGACAAATTCTTCCGTGATAACCTGGAATGGCTTGGCAAGGCTGTCAACTGGTCGAAATTCTCAGCTACTGCAGCTCTCGGAGTTATTCATCGTGGCAATTTGTCTCAATGCCGCAAGCTTCTTGAGCCTTACCTGCCACGGAGAACTTCTCTCGGAGGCTCAATCTTCAGCCAGGGTGGTGCTCTATATGCTTACGGTTTGATCTACGCCAACCACGGTGCAGACGCGCTCGACTACTTGAAGGAACAATTCAAGGAGGCGACCGAGGAAGTCATTCAGCATGGTGGTGCTCTGGGTCTTGGTATTGCGGGTATGGCTACTGGAGATGAGACTATCTACGAAAACTTGAAGGATGTTCTCTACACCGATTCTGCTCTCAACGGTGAGGCTGTAGGTCTCGCTATGGGCTTGATTATGTTGGGCACAGGCAATATCAAGGCTCTGGAGGATATGATTGCGTATGCGCACGACACCCAACACGAGAAGATTGTCCGTGGTCTTGCTGTCGGCATGGCCTTGATCATGTATGGCCGCCAAGAAGGTGCCGACGAGCTCATCGAGGGCTTGCTCAATGATCCCGACCCAACTCTTCGTTATGGAGGTATCATGACGGTGGCTCTGGCATACTGTGGTACAGGAAGCAACAAGGCGGTCCGCAAGTTGCTTCATGTCGCTGTCAGTGATGTCAATGATGATGTGCGAAGAATTGCGGTCATGAGCTTGGGTTTCATCCTCTTCCGCAAACCAGGAAGTGTGCCAAGAATGGTTGAACTGCTCTCCGAATCATACAACCCACACGTACGATACGGTGCAGCAATGGCACTTGGTATCTCTTGTGCTGGTACTGGACTTGACGAGGCCATCGATCTTCTTGAACCTATGATCAAGGACCCAACAGATTTCGTGCGACAAGGTGCTTTGATCTCGCTTGCCATGATCATGGTGCAACAAAACGAAGTCATGAACCCGAAGGTCGCCGCTATTCGTAAGACTTTGAAGAAGATTGTCGGTGATCGTCACGAAGATGCCATGACCAAATTCGGTTGTGCTCTCGCCCTTGGTATAATCGATGCTGGTGGACGCAACTGCACCATCGGTCTGCAAACCCAAACCGGCAACCTCAACATGGCTGGTATTGTCGGAATGGCCATCTTCACACAATACTGGTATTGGTTCCCCTTCACCCACTTCCTCTCGTTGAGCTTCACCCCAACTTCGATGATCGGACTTGACCACGATCTCGACATCCCAAGCTTCAAGTTCCACAGTGCAACTCGACCAAGCTTGTTCGACTACCCACCAGAGCAAGAAGTCAAGACTGATGAAGCTCCAACTCTGATTGCTACTGCTGTGCTTTCTACCACCGCTCAAGCCAAGCGACGAGCTCAAAAGAAGGAGCGTGCCCAGCGTCGAGAGAGCATGGACATCGACCAAACCCCAACCACTCCAAAAATCAGCCAAGCAGCTGGTGACAAGATGGACGTCGATGAAGAGCCCAAGGATAAGGACGGCAAGACTGAGGAGAAGAAGGATGGCTCCGAGGGTGAGAAGGAGACCGGTACCGCCGCAGAGATCGCCAAGAAGAAGCTGGAGAAGGAGAAGGTTGGCTATGACATTGAGAACATGTCCCGAGTTCTTCCCGCCCAACTCAAGTTCATCAGCTTCCCAGCAGGCCGTTACAAGCCAGTCAAGAAGCCAACCGGAGGTGTCATCCTCATGATCGATACTCAACCCAAGGAAGAAAAGATCTTGCTGGAGGAGAAGTTGAAGAAGGCATCCATCGAGAAGGCCGCCGCACCAACAACATTGGAAGACCTTCGCAACGAGTCATTCAATCTCCGCCGCCAAGCAGATGCAGCCGGTGAGGCGTCTGGATCTGGCGCCGCAGCAGCAGCAGGTGTCTTGACCGCAGTTGACGAAGATGAGGAAGGTGGAGCGGAGGCTGAGGTTCCTGGAGAATTCGAATACTTCACGGATAACGAGGATGAGAATTAGATGGCGGGTGTGTACTTTTAGATATACTCTTCATGTGCAGCCGAATATACGGCTTTGGTGGAGGCATGAGAGCGAGCGAGAGGATAAATGTTTGTATTGTACAATATACCATGAGCATTGCGCTGCCTACAGCGTCGTAAACATGAACGAAGTGCATGGCATTGAGTAAGTGAAATTGCTTTGTGGAAAGTGAGATTGTGGCATGGTTGAGACTTATCGAATCAATGTTGTGCGCCATCCCTCGCCATATGAGTGGGAAAGCACGAGTACGGCTCATCCAATCAGGAGCTTACGAAACCATCCTTTCTTGTCTATATATACTAGAGATTTCGTTTTCACCTCAAAGTCCCTTCTCCATCTGATCATTCCTTGTAAGATTTAACTTTGAGAGCAGAAATTCATGCAAATTTTCATCGTCACGTGCATGCCACCAACTTTTCTCCTCGTTCCCAAGTAACCCCTTTTTGTGGCGAGCACTACGGCATTGTTCTATGAGAGGAGTTTCTAGCATCTATCGTTTCCATGTGTTTGCTTCCTTATCGCCATCCGTGTCAACGATAGATCATCTGTTGCAGAGCAACAGCGAACACCATCGTCGAGATGAGGTCAATGACGCCGACGAGCTTCTGACTCTGGAGCCAGCCGGGATGATGATCCAGATCAACAAGCCTCGATGTTGATAGATCTTGAGATCTATAATTTCGTCGATGTGCACAACCAACGGCACTCATGGCACCGAAAATACCCGGTTGCAACTTGCAGCATCGAGCGAGCATTGAAAAAAGAGGTAACATGTCGTGTGACGAAAGTCTCATCAGATAGGCCTCGACAACAAAAGCAAAGCGGGCAGTTATCAGTGATCAACCACCTCGAGACGGCTCATCCAGATTTTGAGATCTGGAATGATATCAGGCTTCTCGACGAGGACTTTTGTACCGACGAACTTCAAGACTCATTAATGGAATGCTTTCGGATCACAAGTCCAAGCAAACGAGGTCAACAAAGTATCATATTCTAGAGGAAGAGGCAGACAACAATCGTGGGGTAGCGGCCCAAGCAAAGCGGGAGGTTATCAGGATCAACAACTCCGAAGAGTCCAGAATGATATCAGACTCTTCCACTGCGGACAAAGTTCTTACAACCAGAACGAGCCTCATAAAGATTCCCGGTGCGGAGATCCGAGCATCATGTTCTAGAGAATCAAAAGACAATATAGTGTGGGGTAGCTTGAGAGCAAAGCGGGTTGTTATCAGGACTGCCAACTCGACAGAGTCGAGAATGAATCAGACTTTTCGACAAGAAAAACTTACCGACAAGCTTGCTACCTGTCGATGAGCCTCGATCTCGACGGACGAACATCAAATCTTGCATCTTCTCCAACGAAGATGCATCGCGCAACTCATATCGCATCTTCTCAAGTCCAGATCTATTTCCGTATCAAACATCTCCAGAATCCAGGCAGGCGGGAACGACCAAACCTTCACATGCAGCTCCATCCCAAACACACTAGGAAAAGCAAAATCCACCAGGGTAGCTTCGAGCTTGGGAGTTGGAATTCCCCTCCGGACTGTGCCACGCACGCGACGTTATCTCTATAGCTAGAAGCACTCTAACAGCCAGACGCCCTCCATCTGGGACAAGGCCGCCGCGGCGGACCGCGCTAGAGTTATGGAGAATTGGAGATAGATGATTGGGGGCCATAATCTGCAACGACCAGAAAAGGAAGCAAAGGCGTCCATAGTCTTTTGGATGCGATGCAGTTGTTGGCGGGGGAGAAACGAAACAAGAGACAGCTCCGTCCCGAACGAGAGACCCAAAAGAAAGCAGAAAGCTTCAAATCAATGATTACAATCGGACGAGAGCTCCCTCGCTCATTGCTGAATAACAGCAAAACAGCTCATGGCATACGATTTCTGGCAATACGTTACAGCGCGGGATCTTCGTTGTGAGTGAGGTGATGTTCGATGTCAGCCTATCTCTATCTCTCTCTGCTTGACGTCTTCCTCTGGTGTCATCGGCGCATTGCGATCAACGAAAGAACGGCCAGGCCGAGATATTTACAGGGACCTTTGCTGGGGGAAGATGCAGGTTGCAACTCTATCAGCGGTCGCACCCAATCAGGACACATCAAAATTCGCCTCTTCCTGCCCACAAAATCAGCTTGTCTTACCTGCTTTCGCAGTGTTACCCCATGCTTGCTGACGCTTTCATATCACGCCCGGCTATCAGAGATCTCCAAACTTATTTTTCATCGCGCTGACTGGCTCCTAGTCATTTTATCATTTTATCGTTTTTAGGGTCGATGCCTCACAGTCCAGGTCGTGGATCGCTATCCCCACTGCGGAACGTCAAGATTGCCGCCGCTGCGTTCGAGGCCCGCTCGAGATAACATTTGGGTTCGCGATTCGTGGGGCACACCGCCACGGATCAAACCAGCTTGCTCTCGATTGCAGCTAGAACCGTTGGTGTATCTGTGTCTCCCTTCCAGAATGTCTGAGAGACCACCATCGGGGCCCGTACCAGCAAACCCTACCGCACAACCCACCATGCAGCCGGACGGGGTTCAAGGAGGCAGGCGAAGACAGGGTATCGCGGGCGGCCGATGGCCTGCCCTGCCAGTGATGAAAGCTTCTTATCTGTTATCCGCTGGGAGAGGATTGATTGACATATATTGACGTGCTCCCCGGTCCCTGCTTTCGAGAGTCGTGCAGAGCATCAGCTTCATCATCCATCCAGAGGTTTGAGAAGCTACGACATTTAACATCATGAAGTACATTCCAAGTGGAGAGACCGTCCGGAGACGGGCCACCACCCTCAAGGCATGGGAGTTGCCAAAGCAGAAATCGGCATTGGCTCCTGAGCATGTGTGGACGAACGAGGATATGGATCCTGTCAAGATTGAGAATCAGACATGGACAATTTGGACTTGGATGGCTTATTGGGCCACCGACACTATCAATTTGGGTACCTGGGAGACTGCCTCTTCGATTCTCTCTGTTGGATTGAGCTGGAGAGAGGCCATTCCTATTGTAAGTCATTCCACTTTTTAACAATCACGAGTATCAGCTCACAATGTCTAGATTGTCGTTGGAACTTCTTGTGTTGCCATTCCTATGGTTCTCAACGGTGCCATTGGAGCAAAACTTCACATTCCTTTCTCGGTGGCAATCCGAGCCTCCTTCGGATACTACTTCGCCTACTTCGCTATCGTGTCTCGGTCTATTCTTGCTATGTTCTGGTTGGGTATTCAGGGTGCCAGCGGTGCACAATGTCTTACAATCATGGTGTCAGCCATATGGCCCTCGTATGGAAGCATCAAGAATCATTTGCCGGAGAGCGCTGGTATCACAACGCAAGGAATGATCAGGTATGTAACGATCCTGGCAAACAAATGTCATGGGTACTAATGGCCACTCAGTTACTTCTTGTTCTGGATCATCCAATTGCCTCTCCTGTTGATTCCACCTACCCACCTCCGCTACCTGTTCGCTACGAAGCTGATCGCGGCACCAATCACCGCCCTCGCTACCATGGGATGGTGTGTACACAAGGCCGGCGGATCAGGACAAATCTTCGCTCTCAAGGCCACCGTCTCAGGAAGCACAAAAGCTTACCTCTGGCTGAGCTGCATGTCCTCTGTCACCGGCTCCTGGTCAACACTCGCATGCAACATCCCCGATTTCTCTCGTTACGCACGCAGCTCGAAGGGACAATACATCCAACTTCCTCTCCTCCCCACAATCTTTACACTTTGCGCAGTCATCGGTATCGTTACCACCTCAGCAACTGGCGTCATCTACGGCACACTGATCTGGAACCCTCTTGAAATCATCTCCAAATGGCTTGATATGGGACACGGCGGTCGTGCCGCAGCCTTCTTCGCCGCAACATCCTGGTACGTCGCTCAAGTCGGAACGAACATCACCGCGAACTCCATCTCCGCCGCCAACGACTTGACTGTCCTCTTCCCTAAATACGTCAACATCAAACGTGGATGTATCATCGCCGCCATCATCGGAGGATGGGTAATTGTCCCATGGAAGATTCTCAGCTCCGCACAGACATTCTTGGCGTTCATGGGTGGATATGCCGTCTTCCTTGCTCCTATTGCTGGTATTCTCTGTACCGATTACTGGATCGTTCATAGACAACATATCGATGTTCCGGCTCTGTATGATCCTAATGGAAGATATCACTACTTCCATGGCTGGAACTGGAGAGCGCTTCTCACGATGCTTATTTCTGTTGGACCTAACTTGCCAGGTCTTGCGTACAGCATCAACTCGAATTCGACGATTACTGATGGAGCAAAGAATCTTTATACTTTCGATTGGTTGTTTGGATTTACGACTTCGATTTTCCTTTATACTGTTCTCAGTTTGATTTCACCACACAAGTCGTCGCAGATCCCAACGACGGTCTATGGACATGATCTGGATGGACAGGAGCCTGGAAGCTCTGATATCGAGAGCACGGGTGTTAGACATGAGAAGGACTTCGGAAACGTTGATGCAGTCGATTTGAATGCACATCATCATGGGAATGAGAAGAATATCGGTAGCCAGGGTGTAATAGGTGATGGTGTTCTGCCAGATCTGCCACATTCACATAAGTATTAGATTTAGATTTAGGTTTAGGATGCGGTATAAAGATAAAGGATAAAGGGTTGAATGTTTGCATGTTGCATGTGTTGGTGGGGATACCCGATTCTGTCGTTTTGGATGGTTGGAATAAATGGTAGTGTTTATGGATGTATGAATGAATGATACACTCTCACTCAAACTTTACTCTCTTTTCTTCATCTATTCCCAATGTTCTCTTCTTGCGTCGGACATCGAGAATACACCACCTTACGAGCACCCAGAACCAACCACATCAGTCTCCAATGCCACGAAAACAACACATCGGAAATCAAACTCAATATCACATAAACTTCCATAAACAAGATCACAACCCAATCTCATGAATCCTTGACACATACCGACACCAACTCTGTTCATCGGAACCGTATTTCAAAAGCTTAATAGGGCGGTCTACATGACAAATTAAGGTTCAAATGATCTACGGCGCAAATGGTGCATGTCAATGTTTGAAGAGAATACTAAAGAGCGAATCTTGCGTAAGAGCTAATGCGAGATGAGTTGACGGAAAGTTTATTCAAGCGTCTAGGCTGTCGATCTCAAAGAGAAACGGAGAGTCATGGATATACTACGGATGCACGTGATAAGTGGAAAACAGTTGTGAGAGGGTTGTGAGATGGTCTGAAACCGGTCTGGGCACAGTCCAGACACAGTATGGGCAGGATATGGAAACATTTTGGATGGAATGGATTTGCGATGTATAACGTAACTCGAGATGGAGAATCTTAATCGGAAGAGGGAAGTGTCACGTGGAAGTATAGGGGCGTGACTTCGAGTGAGGTCGGGAAAATCTCTACGCCTCCCGTCACTTGTCATATTACCCAAGAGCTTCGTTTCTTAAAGCTTGGTCAAAGAATGTCTCCAGATGATAGTAATATGTGGAAAGGAGATTGAGACTCAAATGTCAACAGAGCGCCTTCGATTCGTTGTGATTTTCGTGACTCGACCAGGTTTAGGCTTGCTTTGGAGTCGAGAGCTACCACTGTTTACTATTGACGTCTCAAGGAAATCTTTCATGCCGATGGTCAACAAATGCTGCTCCTAGGCTTAAAGGCCTCCTCCAGCCTAAGCGAAAGGGAGAAAGGGGAAGTGGGGTACTCGCTTCCCCTAACTAGCCTAGCGAGCTTGGGGCTTCTGCGGGGTTGAACTTCAAACGATTCTTGATCTTCTTTTCAACAACTCAATTTGATGAGTTTCGTACTTTCTAGTCGTCACGCAATGTCTTTCATACCGCAGCTCAACCCTTTTCGTCTCTGAGCATCGCGCTGGAACTTCTGCGTCATTTCCAGCTTCCAAAGATGCCGAGGCTCCTAAGAAAATTGGCTCGAATTTAGCACGATGACACAATGATCTTCACCACTCGAGCCGCAAAAGCTTAAGACATTGTGGACCGCACCCAAGCCACGCACCTTTAGCGTATACGGGGCCTCAGAGATAATTAAGCTTAACATGGAGCTCAAAGCTTATATTTCTAACTGCTCCTCGATTCGTTGTTGTGTTCCCCAGTCAAAGCCACTTCTAGAACCTCAAGATGTTGTTCAGTAACAGTCTTCGTCTGGCTACAGCCGTTCTCTTCATCACAGCCCTTAGACTTGTCTCTGTTCAGATACCTATTGTGACGACGTTCCCAGTCACAACTCAAACATCTTTCCCCTCCCCGTAGTGTACTGGATCGTCAGCAACCGAATCCTTGACAATAAACTACAACGTTCGTCCTCGTCCTTCCCCAAACTGTATTCCATCCTAACACTATCCGCAGTTCGAGTCCGTAGAACGCGGCGATCCTCTCATTGCAACTACCGAGATTGGCGGATACAATCTCCTAAACTTCAAATCCATAAACTTCGTCGACACCGACCCGGACTTCGACAGCAACCACCTCGGCCTCGCACTACACACCTACCCCTACGTCGCGACCTTCTCCCCCCACATCCATCATCAACAACATCCTCTCCCCCAACATATCCATGATCACTGCCGATTACATCGAATCCAACTTGCCCCCCTTCACTCCCAAATCCTTCTGGTACTGATGTGTTTTCCCTTTTCCTTACACAGCTAAGAGTCTGCCGCAGGATTGTAAAATTACATCCACAGACTTTCATAGGGAAGGGAAAGTTGGTTGCTCAACAGGAATTTGGGTTAGGGCGAATGGGAGTATTGTGCAGGATCGGGAGTTTGGGACATTCGAGACGGGGTTTGAGGGCGTGAGGACGTGAGGACGTTGGCGTTTGGGGTGAGCCCGGTGGGACCGAGTGCGTTGATTGGTAATTTCATTGCGAGGTTGGAGCGGGAGGAGTGTAAGCCTTATTATTCAGAAAGTTATGAGAATGGCTCAGATTCTCCTACGAGAGGAAGATGTCAGCTTCTGCTCAAGTATGTGTCCAATGTGAGATGTGATGGAGCTCGAGTCAGGCAAGCTCGGTACATCGGGGTTGGCGCAACAGGAAGTGCAAGGCTTACCTCATCCGAAAGGCATTTTGGCAGATTTATGGAAGTGTTTGGAAAGGGCTGTAAGGTAAGGATGAGGGCTTCAAGTGAACTAGGTGTTTTTGTGGTTAGCTGGGTTGGTAGGGACGTTGGGTGCGTACTTGTAATTCTCCCCGTGTTTGTGTTTCAATCCCTTTGGTATTTTCAACGCCTCGGCACCATGATCTTCTCGTTCACTGTCGCCATTCTCTGAAATTTTTGTTGTTCTTCCTCCTCCTCCCTCAATCCCTTCCGCCATGTCGCGAACTCCCAAAGGAAGACCCCTAAAAGAAAAATATACACCCACCATCGCCCACCACCACCGCACTCGCCTTCCTTCCCGCCATACCCCGCTATTATCTCAAGCCTCTCTCCAAGCTCAGATTCGGCGCGGAAAGTTATCCCATCCGCATGCACAATATTCATCTTTCCTTTCTCATCGATCTCCAATCGAATTTCGGTCGTCTCATTCTGCATCGCCAATCGCAGTTTAAGAGAGTAGACTTTCGCATTCGGGTCGAGCATCGTGACACCCTCTAGCCAGAATCGTTTGGCTTCGATCTTTGCTGATCGTCCTAGCCATGTGTTTGGTAGTTTTACGCGGCGGATGTTTGGATTGGAGGTTGGGGTTTGACGAACACGAGCTTGGAGTGTTCTGGGAGCTGGACAGGAAGACATGAAATCATCGGGAGGTGTGCCTTTGGGGCCTTTTCCTCCAAATCTCTTTTCGAAAATCCCTTGATATCGTTTCATTCGCTTTTGTTGCTTTTGATGCACTGTTATTTGTGCTGTTCTTGCCCAGTAACTCCTCGGGTGGGCGAAGGTTTGCAACAAGGTCGGTCGTGAGAGCCGGGTAAGGGGTGCAGCCATCCTTCTGTACTTCCGCAGAGCTTAGGAAGAGGGAGATCAGGAGCCTTGGAAACATTGAGAAGTCTGGCATGAGGTGTCGTGCCCTTGATGGTCGCCCCTCGTTGGTGGGTGTTGGTGGCGTTTGGGGCTAACGAGTCGGAATGGAGGCTAATCACAAGGGGAAAGGACTTATCACATCTCCGAATTCATTGTACCATTCAGCCACATAGAGGCAAATCCCTGTGATTGTTTCCCTTGGTTTTGTTTTTGAGAGCACAGGCATTACTACTATTTCGGAAGCCTCGAAGTTCGTGAATTCTTCGGATGTCCGACGCTGTACAATACATCTATTCCCATCCTATCACTATTTCATCCTGAGAAAACCTGAGAAAACTACATCTAGAGCGGAACCCTGGGTATCTGAAGGTCCTTGCTTGGGCCTCTCGGGTATTTCTGTTGGCAGAAGCACAGCCTCCTTTGAAGGTCCTTCCTTCCCCTTCTCCAACTTCTCGGAAACATTTTTCTTCATCTTTTGAATTCTCTGTTTGTACTTCGAGCTGGGTTAGTCAAAGCCCCAGAAGCTTTTTTGGGGCGGGATTTACTTACCCATAGATCTATCCGTTTCTCATCTTGCAATTCCTGCGGATTTTAAGCACGCCATACATGTCAGATTCAGGAATTGGTTACAAGCCTTGCGAAACAATTGAGGATGAGAAGCATACCGTGCAAAATCCTCCTTGGCGCGTTGTCTTCTCCTAACCTAGTAGTCAATCCCACGGCTGACGTCGAATCCGGCCTTATCTAGCATCTTGAGGCTGATGTAATCGGATTCAGTTTCCATCTTGGTTGCTATTCTGTTTTCATTGGAATGAATGAAGTACCGCCACGCGAGATATGGGGTTGCGATGACCCAGACTTCCTTGAGGAAAACTCCGTCAGAGCTAGCTGTACACCAGGAATGAGGGCAGCCTTCTCGAAAATTGATCTGCTGTACCACTCTCCGTAGTAATTCGATTGTACTTGGACAATTTGCTTGCATAACGCAGCGGCAAGTCCATCTTCGTCTTTGCATACAGGAAGAATTCCACTGTGGACGAGTATATGCTGGCTTAGTAGATAATCAGGATTCCATATATCTAGCAGTTATCATCAGTATTGGGCAAAATACAAGTCAAAAGATGATTTCTGACCAGGCGAAGCGACGACGTGTAATTTCCAATCTCCCGGACTGAATCCATAGGCTTTCAGCACACGATCAAAAACTCTCTGGATAGTCTTCGTAAAAGGATAGTCGGCAGGCCATATGATGTCCGGATGCTTGTGAGCCGCTCTTAAAACTTGAAAAGCAAGAGCTGCCCTGAAATTGTGATGGGGTTGCATTTCGATATAATCTTCTTGGGCCGTCCATGGCCACATGAAATGCTTTCGTCCCGTGACAGGTACCACTTCCAGAATCGTGAACCAAAGGACGCCGAGGGCAGCGATTGATGCAATTCCAATTGATGCAGAGATTTTGGCATATTGGCTCTGCGAGAGGGAGAGAACCTAGAGTCAGGTTGCTGTGCTCCAGGCCAGGGTGAGGCATATGGTGAGGCTGCCGGCGGGGCTTGGTTCCATTGCTGCTTGCGCACGGGTCGGTATTGATTGGCAAACCGCTTCTGTAAGAAGGTGAAGAGTCGAATTGAGGGTTTAGAGAGCAGTTTTGCTCGGTAACAATTGGTCCTCGAGAGCATCGTGTCGTACCTGGAGTTGTCTTGAAGTCGGATTGTGGAGCTCATGTTTTGTTGTGAGGCGTAAATAGCGTTGTGTAACCTCAAATCAGTCCAGTATCTGCAGTGCTGAGACGTTGGCGTCAAGGGTCTCCGGGCACTGCATTCACACGTCACATTTCAATCTGATGAATCAACAACGCTAAGGTCTTTTTAGACGCGTGCTCAAGTTACTTTTTCTTTCAATCTTACTCACACATGTGTCTGGTAGGAATTCTACAATGTCCTTCATCCGTCAGGACATCGGATCTACTTCAATGCAATAGTATTGCATCCCTAGTTTCTGGCTCTTCCCCCTCACCTTCTTCAGCTTCGTCGTCCTCTCACTCGTCCTCTCCCCCTTCTTCGTCGTCGTTATGGTCCTCGTTGTCATCTCTAATTACTGCTCTAGCTTCCTCGGTCTCCTAAATTAACTTCCTAACATTCCTCAAGTGTCGTCGTTGCTAGAAAGTGTACGGTGTATCCTTGAAAATCCAGTACTTCCATATCCTCAGGACCATATTTGAAGATTCGTCCGTACTTGATAACTCTCGGTATGCTATTCGTATAGCCCTCAATTGCTTCTTCCCCGTCTTAATTTGTCTCTTCCTATAAATTTCTGTTTCGGAAGCATCGTAGCCTGCTTGATGCAAGATCCAAACTCCAATCAGATCTGCTTCTTTCTCTTGTTGGCGGAGAAGAACGAAGCTTTTGGTACAACGTGTATACGGCATAGATGGCGGCATAGGGAAGGTAGCCTGGTGTGGCGATGATTTTGGCGGTTGGGGACAATATCGAAACAGCACCGAACAAGACAGTGAGAACAGTGGCCATGCAAGCAAATAAAAAGTTGTTTAGTAGTTCATCGTCATGTCACAATACCTTCCGTGCAATTCGAGGAGCGAGCATTGCAGCAATGCCGTCGATAGTCTCAGCGACCATGATTTCTCCACGGAAGACCAGGATTGAATGGGGTTGCTTGTTTGCTTTGTTTTTGGCGAATCCTATACAAAGTTAGAGATAGTGTTCGAGCCTTCCTTTAACCACGTTTCTGGAAGACTTACTAGTGCCCGAAACCTTGTGTAGGGGACGCGACGAAAACTACAGCGGTTTTTTGCTGGTGTTTTTAAAAGGGTTAATCGTAAAATCAATTGACTTTAATAACCGAAGAAACTAATCCCTATGCGGTTTAGCTTACTTTATTTTTAGAATTAAAATTTTCGAGAGAAAAAATCGAATATTTTTTTTAAATTTTTTTTATTTATTATTTAATATATAATAATATAAAATAAAAAAAGCTTTAAACTTTTACTCGTTAAAAATCACGTGGTTAAAATATAAAAGTTTAAATAAATAAATAAAAAATTTAAAATTGAATTTCGAATTTAAAAATTAAAAATTAAAAATTAAAATATTTAAAAATAATTCTTTTAATTTATATTTTTTAAAATTATATTTTATATTATATATATTAAATTAATTTTTTATAATTAATTCCGTTTATAATTTATAAAATATAAAAATATTTATATTTATATTTATAATTTTAATAATTTTAATAATTTTAATAATTTTTAATAATTTTTAATAATTTTT
>FJOG01000038.1:420179-432487 GCA_900073065.1 Phialocephala subalpina
TAATATTAATTAATATTTATATTTAATAAAATAATTCGTTTAAAGAAATATTTTATTATTTCGATAAATTTTATTAAATTAATTATATTAAATTTTCGATTTTAAAAATTATATTAAATTTAAATTAATTTCTTTTTTAATTTTTTTAATATTTATAATTAATATAATTATTTGATTTCTTTAAAATAAATTTTATCGAATAATAAAAACTTTATATATTAATTATAATTTTTTAATATAAATATTAAAGAAATTAAAAAACGAATTAATTTGAATTTAATTATATAAATATTCTTTTAATTATAATTTTTTTTAAATTATTTAAATTATTAATTTTTAATTAATTAAATCGCAAATTAAAAATATAATTATTTTTATTTTTATATTTTGCAAATTATAAATAGAATTAATTATAAAGAATTAATTTAATATATTTAATATAAAATTTAATTTTAAAAAAATATATTTAAAAAAAATATTTTTAAAAATTTTCTTTTTAATTTTAATTTTAAAATCGAAATTCAATTTGAATTTCGATTTCTTATTTACTCGAACCTTTATATTCTAATCACGTGATTTTTAATGGGTAGTCCGTTCCTTGTAAAAACTCTGCTATACCGGCCAGAACATGTTCATCGTATTTAGTGCTATTAATGCTTCCCTACTCCTTTTCCCAAAAAACAGCAGGGCCCTTCGTCCCATTCACAATAGTACCGTGAAACATCCAAGCAAGTGCTTTGCTGTATTTGTGCTGTAGGTTCTCTGGCAAGAACCTATCGCTGCCATCTTCTAAGACCGTGACAAAGCTTGTAGTATGTGCTCCTCCCATTGCCCATACTTCATCCGAGAACATCTGCCTATATAGCCTTTCCCTACTCCATGTGATGCCTTGTTCCGCGAAAGCTACACGCTCTCTCATGACACGTGGATCATCAGAGAAGCCCTTTTTCTTCGAAGCTCTGCGGCAGTATTTTAACTCTTGAAATGCTGTTCGAATCGCGTCTTCTCCGGCGTGGAGTTCTGGGAGGAGGTGAGGGATATGTCGGTAGGGGATGCGACGGTGTGACGGTGATGCTAAGAGCCAGTCTTTGAGTATTGCTTTCTGCGGTGTTTTTAGCTTATATTGATGTTTTCTGGCTTTCTGAGGAGTGAGTCTACACCGTTTGGTATGCCAGATCTGTTTGTTGGTGACATTTAGCTTCTCGCGGATCTCAGCATAAGGGATGTTGAAAAGTAGGGCTGTCTAGATTATGATTCTCTTATCGCGAGAAGTCTCTTCATTACGGCATGTCGGTGTAGAGGGTGATAGAGCGTCTTGGCCAAGTGAGCTACTGGAAGACCAGTCTAATGTATCGCGAGAGGACTGGGAATCTTGCGTAGCAGCTGTGGGAGAAGGCCTAGGGCCCAATTCCGAGAGCCAAGACAGTGTGGTAGCTCGAGAAGGAGGTGTAGGTATGTCTGGAGTGTTGGGTATCTCTGTACGCCGCAGCGTAGTAGGAGTGTTGAGAACAGCGTTAATATCCATGTGTGAAAAGTACTGACAATAGAACTGTGAATTGCCTCACTTTCTGCCGGGCAGAATACTAAACTTATCAAAAGGGGGCTCGATTCTAGAAGATTCAGTGTAATGTGATTGGGTAAGAAGCCCTTGTAAGCCCCCCTGATTGGGTGTGGGGCGAGTGATGTAAAATGTCTCCACCTTCCTTTGCGCAGGGGGGGGGGATAGTAGGAATACGAATCTTCCGTGCTTCTGGCCTGTTGCTAGTAGCAGGTATCCCTATGATATCAACAGCATCGATCAAGTAGACTTCGATACCTAGCCACTCGAAATCATTCTCTTTCATCAAGGTATCGATCACCGTGCTGACAATGATGTAATTGGGATCATGGCCGGTGAGAGTGAAAGGGGGACGAAGGAACTCGTAGATATCCGAGATCCTCAACCCAAACAAGACATCCATAAACGCTTCCTCGAGATAGGTATCGACTTCTCGGTCAGGCAAGATGCTCAGTTGCATTCTCACGGTGGTGTGTGCTGGCTCTCTACAGTGGTAGTAGGCCAAGAGTAGGCCAAGAGCAGACCAAGACTCATGAAGCTTGCAGTGTACATGGTCCATTTGACCCAGCGGCACTCCTCATTCCAGTTCAGCAATTGGGGTGCGCGATTCGAGACCGGGTGTGCAAAATAGGTCTTGTGACGAGGAAACGCTCTCCTAGGAGGAGGGATACCGCGGTTCGAGCGCAAAAGCGCGGGTCTTCAGGGCGCGAGAGCTCGAGAGAATGTTGTTGGGATATGTATGCGATAGATACCAAGTTGTAAAGATGGGTGTGCTGGGCTCGAACGCTCTCGAAGAGAGGTCGTTGGAAATGGTGATTTACTTTGTTTACATCGCAAGACATCGCGAGAAAATTCTTACGCGCTACAGAACGGTTGCGGATGCCTTTACCTAGTGGAAGGGGTTGATCCGGATTTGAATGTCGGTCCTTGTTCTAATCTGAGCTGTGCCTGTGGACGTTTTGGCATTGTCTAAGTCTGAAAAGAAAGGGGGCTGTACTTGCGAGAGTCCTTCCCAGTCTATGTTGATCTTGAACAGTAGCTGAAGCAGACACTTGGTGAAGCCCCTAACATTATACTACAGGTTATTTGGACAATTTCTGCTATCTTACGGGGCATTTCGTGCCTTGAGTGACCTCTTTAAGTGTGTGTACAGTACTTCTCATGAATATTAACGAGGATATATATAAATGTAAGTCTTTGAATTCAAACCTTCTGAATTAAAGAAAACGAGGCTATAAAAAGGTCTCGCAGCCAATTTGCCTGATTTCCATTGATTTTCTAAACCGACAACGCAATGTCAAGCATCAGAGTGAACAGCTGCGTAACCCCCCAAGTTTGACCCGATATTATATGCTCAAACATTCAACAAAATCTAGCAGCCAGGCTATCTTCAGCCGATGTGAAATCAACCCCTGTGCTCCGCAAATGAAATGTCCCCCTGAATAAGAGACGTTACAAATTAGCATACCCTCTGCATTTTCCTCATCCTGCTGCACAGATTCATTCCTCGCTGTGGTGCAGTGGCGTTTTGTGTTGATCCTTCCTCTTGAATTTCTTCTCTTCCTCCTTCTGCTTCGCAGCAACAATCTGCGACCCAATAGCTGTCTTTTGAATCCAGTACTGATATCATAGATTGAAACTGACGAAATGGGCAAGTACTGTGTAAGTAGAGAATATTCATCAGGACATCCCAGTCGAGCCCCTCCAAGTACTTTTTTTGTGCTGCCATAGGAGGAATTCCACTGCCAATCGTCCCAATTTGTCTTAGTATGCTTTGTGGCCGTTACTGATGATTTGTCCTCTACATCTCGGTAGAGTCCCCAATCCGAATGGCAGTCTCCCATCGGGGCGTCTTCGCTCGTAGGAGGTGAGATGAAGGTCAAAGTTTCCTTCAGTGGGTCCATCAAGAAGTCATTGAGAGGCTTGCAGATATTGCAGGAATAGGTGACCTGCAATCTGGTCCAGTCCTTAGGTGTAATTGGTTTCGTCAGTGTGTGTCTGCAATTTCTACGAATCTTTGGTATGATGCTAAGATATATGTTAGTGTGCCGCCCCCAATGCGCTCAGACTTTGGGGACCTCTTACTGTTTTTCTGTATATGATAGCTCATGGGATTTGGCCAGATGAGCAAGAAGCTTGCCATCAATTGAATATATCAACTTCATGCCGTATAACCCTTTATGCGCTTCCGAATCACACCAGTTCGCATAAAACTTGCGAACATCTTCCTCGACTGGGTGTAATCTGTGCTCATCCGTGATTCCATGTGAGATATTGCTGATTACATGTTTTAAATCATGAAACGAAGCCACCCCCGACATCTGGACAGCAAGCCTAAGAATGTCAGCAACCGAATTAGTCAATAGGTAGATTGCCAGCCTCACTTGGGTAATATAGACTGCAAGTCCCAGCGGAGCAAGGCACTCCCCACAACATGAACCATAGCTATTGATACGCTTCCATGACACAGAGAAAGAGCTTCGAGAAACATGCTCTTATCCACAAGCTCCAGCGACGCCATAACAATTCTAGCCATGGCATTGCCAGTTACTGGAGCCGACTGGTTCCTGGTCCTGCGAGGGACGGTGGGCTTTCCATCCATTTTGTCAGTATCGAAGTATGAGGTTCGCGAGAACCGCTTCATGCATCTGATAACATCCCAACAGTGCTCGCCTAGCTTTGAACGTAATTCAACGTTGGTTTTGTTTTGTGCCGGTGCCTGGATTAGATGGGTTAGCTTGTATCCCGGACGCTGTTCGAGAAAATCGAGCCGAAAGTCTTCCCGTGTTAGAAAAAGTCCCTGTTGATGAAGTCAACGCAAGAGCCAGTAATGTGCGAATGAACCCTTACCGTCGGGTGGTAGTATGATTGGCTGTCACGGCTTCATTTCCCCTGATACCCCTTATAGTACTCTTCGTCAGGGGTCAGACCATTGAATGGGTCTGCTTGGATGAAGTTCTTTTTCTCAAAGACCGGCTCTCCAGAGATTTCATTGGCACTCAAGTCGACGACTTTGTCTATGTCCACTGACGAAGAATCGTACTCGGTGACTTCGTGAAACTTGTCGGGATTGTCGTGGGTGATCGATTTGTATTCGTCTGAGTCCTCGGGGTCATGCTCGCACCATCCAGATCTCTCGCGCGTGATGTTTGCGAGGTACGGAATAAATCCCAGATCTCTACAAGCTTCACGTAGACGAGAAACTACTTGCAGATCCTGTCCCTTCAGATCTTGGAACCTAAGATTTGCATCTGTGTACTTGTGTTTGAGCAGCCATCGCAAAGTCAGAGGATATGTTGGATCTTTCTGGATATTGTTGTTCCACGTCCCGAAGAGGAGCTTCAATTTCGACATGTCTTTGTCGGTATTTGCACAAAGTTCCTGGGATCTGAGGACATTGTGAATCAAGTTGTAAGCGAGCACCGATCTATGTCCGACTCCACCGTTTTGACCTCGTGGGAGACGTCGGCAAACCTATTTGAAAGAGTGCGTATTAGCAGATTTCAGAGACCGAGCATACAAGTACGTACCAAGACCGGCAAGAAAGGCCAAATTGAGACGAGGCTGAAGTATCCAGGATTGTGGATTTTCCGGCGTGGGTGACGTGAACCTGGCCGCCTTCGTGCTTGCAGGGTAAGCATATATCACTAATGTCCCGAACATTCGTGGGACTTTCTCCGAGCTAGAGTCACATCAGGACCCTTGTACGAAGTACATAATAAAATGGCACCAGTTACTCTCTATGCGCTCTAAACATGGCTCCCTTGTCATAGAGCAGAAGTTTGTAAGGCTCTGCTCTAACGCCCTTTCCAGCTGCGTTGACCCCGAGACCAGCGCTGACCTTCGCGACCAAACGACTGAACAAAGGGGTGCCAGGCGCCGTTTGCGATCTCAACTCATCCTTTGAAAGTTCCCAGGTCCTTCGGACTTTGGTATCGACAATTGTGCTCTGCCCTTTTTTGAAGGGAGCCAGATGACTTGCTTGAATAATCGCGCGGCCGGACATTTGAATGCTCGAGAGACACTCTTCGAAGTCTTCCTTCAGTATCTTTGGGTCCAGCTTGATAGCCAGTGTGGCCTTCGCGTCAACTTCGCGGGGGAAAGGTGGTAGGAGGATGCGGGGCGCCGGTGCTCGCTGCTGGGCCTGATGTGCCATCCTGGCGACCTGTGGTTCGAGAAAAGTGACGATGGGGCAGGAGGGTATGGTTACAGTTGTAGGTTTGACTTGGTGATGGGGAGAAAAGAAAAGGAGAGGAGAGGAGAGGAGAGGAGAGGAGAGGAGAGGAGAGGAGAGGAGAGGAGAGGAGGAGTAGACGCGACGTGAAGGTCTCGGTCAGCCGCTAGCGCCGTTCACATTCAACTCACCTCTTCCTGCTCACCTTCACTTCCACTTACTTTCCTCAAAACTTCACCAAACTGCCCCTGAACAAGGAAGAGAAGTTTCAAAGCTTCAACGAATTGAAGTTCTCCAACTCACTCATTAGCCTTTCTCACCTCCTCCAACTCACTTTCATCCCACCCCGCCTTCCTCAAAATTTTCACCAACAACCTAGTCTTCTTATGACAACATTCAAGCGTACTATCCACTCCTCTAGCCACAATCTCTCTCTTCACTTTCCCATACTCATCCCGTAAGTCATCATGCTCCGACAACATCCTCTTCAAATCCAGATGATTTCTGAGAGACACACATCCGTCCAAAGTCACATAGACATTCCGTCTCATCTCCTTCTCTCCTGTATCATCTCTCACATTTCCCGAGCCATCTTTCGCGTTCAGGATGAATCCAGGCTGGCGAAATGCCCATCGTCCTGGTACACCGTACTCCCCAATGTCAACGTACCCCGCTGAGACCAGTGCAGCTCGTGCAGCTTCTAGGCTGTCTTGAGAAATGATAATATCGATGTCTAAGACTGGCTTCGCGACAAGACCTGGGATTGATGTGCTGCCGACGTGTTCGATGGAGCGGGTCGGGATATCTTTGAGGATGAGAACGAGATCATCGCGGACTCGAGAGAATTCGACAGCCCACGCTACGTTGTGCTCTTCGAGGAGGATCTTCATGTCTGATGAATGGAACGCAATTGTTGAGGTTTCAATGCCCGATTCCAAATTCCAATTCAAACCGAAGAAGGTGCAGGGCATTAAGAAGTCGAAGGTGAAAGAGGTTGGATTTGAATTGAGAGGGTCGCGGGCTTCAGGGGCTTTCAGGCACTGGCTCGGTTCTGAGAAACCTTAACGCCCACTGACCGACGAACATTACGTGATCCCTGGCCGCGTGAGTCATTGCCAGTGTTACTGAGGGTACCTGAAAGTACCTCGTAATATACTTTCAACATCTTCAGGATCATTTTCCAGACTGATCCTAAGCAGCAAGTCTGCACGATCTGATTGCGAAAAGCCTTCATCGATTGTCCAGACAAATCGTCCGTAGAAAACTCTCCGGATGACCTCCAAGTACTTTCGATAAAGGTTCAAGATTCGTTGACTAAGGCCTAGACAGCCGATTTCCCGGTTGTCCTTGACCATTTGAAAGTGCAGCATGTTGAAGTTGGCCTCTTCGTATGCTTTTCTTGGCTGCGAGTGGAATCTCACATTCCCTTCGATGTAGCTCTTAAGGAAACCGATCAGTTCGTCTGAGGTGGGTGCTTTGTCTGTTGCAAATCTCCATTTCAATTCGTCTGAGTTGGGAGTCTCGCCCGTCAGAAATTTCCATGCACCTTTAATAGCAGTCATCGTCGAAGAGTTCCCAGTCCTCTGTTTCTCGGCCTCTTCGTCAATCTTTGCGATTAAAGTCTTGATGACCTCGAAGCGATGGCATTCAAAGTCCGGGAGGGTATCAGTGGGATTGAACTCTTGTCTAAGGATGATAAGATAGTCCTTCATTTTGCCTAAAGTCTAAATCGGTTGACTTCGTTCAAAGCAGCTGCAAGCTCGAGATCCACTTTGGCACCCTCAAACTGTTTGTTATTGTTGAATTGGTCAATACAAAGCCGAGTTTCTCGAAGAGCAATGTCGCAGATAGCGTCTTCCCGACGTTGTTCATTCAAGCACTGTGGTATCGGAGAGCTGTCGATGTTCTGGACTTCGTGATAAAGGTTGCGAAGCTTGGACAGCGTCTTTTGAATCTTCTCTGGTAGCTAGAATAAAGATGTAAGAATATGATGAGCGTCGTGTAATGCTGTGGGAACTCACCTTGCTGATTTCGTGCGTTCCGACTCGATTCTCGCTAGCCCGGCTTCAGCACTTCCCCAAGGAAAGCGATCCTTCATCACAGGAAACATTGCTGACCCACTCATGGTTAAGAAATGAGCTCGCTGTCTTTATAAGCTTCACGAGGTGAAATGGATCGCGATGAGGTCGGTGGATCGTGGGTTAATGAAACAGGAAGTGGTGCAAATTCAAATGACTACCTAACCAAGAATGGTAACCTCACACCAACCACTTCGCATTAAGTATGATGGGAAGTGCAATGCTTGCAGCAATATGATCACCATCGTAGTTCGATTTTAGGAAACAACGTAGAACAAGCTTCCGTTTCTGCAAAGACATACCTTCAAGAACAACTCACCCTCAATTCTAAAGCCCCACTCCCTTTCACAACGTTCTCACAAGGACCGCCCTTACCAAACATCTCCTCCAAACACCCCACCAAGTCCCCAGGCCTCTCCCAAGCCGCAAAATGCCCTCCCTTCTCAAACCTCTTCTTACTGACCACAGGCCCCATCCCATCCCACCAGCTCTCGGGACTGCAGCTACTTAGCTCTGTAATGGGAGAGGGCGACTTGAGAAAAGAAGAGAAGATAAGTAAAGACACAAAACATACCTATTCGCAACCTCTTTCGGGAAATCAGCTATCCCGAGAGGGACGTCGACGTATTTTTGTGTGAACGCGAGATTGTATATCGGGTCGTGGGATACTTCGTAATAGGTGTAGACTGGGAAAGATCAGCGCTTCAACATTTGTGAGAATAAAGAAATGGGCGTCTTACTGTTGGCTCCAGGACCGGCGGTCGAGAAATAATAAATCGACACCCAAGTCAAAACCTCATCCGGCGTCCATGGATATTCGTCCGTCCACTGTATTGGATGCATAAGCATAATCAATCTCGGAATCAGGAAACGAGTGTGGTACTTACAGTAACAAACTTCTCATAAATCCAAGCCAACAATCCCACTGGACTATCCATCAACAAAAACGCCAATGTAGCTGGCTATTCCATTTATCAGCCTCATCCCTCCCCCCAAAACATTGAACGTACCTTAGTCCCCTGAATAGCACTATACCCACTCCCCTCCTTAAAAAACTTTCCAGCTTGCTGCAGACCTGCTATCCTTGCTGACCTGCATTCGGGCTTCGGATTCTGCTTCGGATTCTGCCCCGTCCAGATCGGTTCCGAAGCTATGATTAGGTTTATGTGGTGGGCTTTGATGTGTTGCGGGTAGAGGGAGGACATGATGCGAGTGATTAGGGAGCCGAAATCGCCCTGGGGTTTGTTAGCATGCCTCGATATCCAAGAAGCCTTTTCAAATTTCTTACTCCTTGCGTCACTGGTCACTGTCAGCTGACTTTCTCGAAGAGAGGCAGGAGATCGAATTACCGTATTGATCATACCCCAAACTCAACATCAACTTATGACACACTTCTGCATGTTGACCCAATCCGAATCCTTTCTTGGCAACCCTCCCCGAAAATCCAAAGTTCGGAAGTGAGGGTGCTACGACATGAAACCTGTCCTTGAGCAACGGAAGCAGTTTGGTGACCTCGATAAAACTGCCTGGCCAGCCGTGAACGAACAGCAGCGGAATCGCGTCTTTGAGATCGCTTTTCTGATGTACGAAATGAACATCCAGAGGATCGAAACTTTCGACTGTGATGGAAGTCTGGAAGTGCGGCAACTCATTGAGTGTTGCCTCAGCTGCACGCCAGTCGAACTTCTCGAGCCAATATTGGGTTAGGTCTTTGACATCCTTTCTGTGTTCGGTTAGTTGGTGATGGAAAGAGGGAAGGGGAAAGGAGGAGGGTGAGATACAAAGGGGCGCCGTAGGTCCATCCTGTGTCGTCGAGTTCTCCTGGGAAGTCTACTAGTTGGAGTTTCTGCTTTAGCTTCTCCAAACGCTCCTCGGGGACCGAGATCTTGTATGGGGTGATTTGGGCCATGTTGCTTGTATCGATCTTAAGAGATGTAGAGTGGAAGGGTGGTGGGGTAGATATAGGAATGACGGGGAATAGTGATCAGCGGCTCTGAGGATCTGAGGTGAGACGGACAGCCTTCCCACTGCGTTGTGCAACGTCCGCTACATGCTAAACTTCGGGCACGGCATTCATTGGATGCTTCGGCAGTAGACGTCGTAGTAGTGGACACTATAACGAATGCGACGGGGGATAAAACAACGAATAACTAACAGAATGATCGACAATCACAATAGGAAAAACACGGTGCCTCACAAAAGTGCAGTAACGAACAAAATATTCCTACATTCTTCTTTTTAGGTGGGCATTTCCGAATAATGCTGCACAGGTACAGCCTTGCCCGGAACTTCCTGACCCCTATAACCACTATCCATCTCTTGAGTCCTCCAAGTTGCATCCATTTCAGAAGGATGCTCAGCCCTCACTGCATTTGGGTCTAACATGGATCCGTATGTATACGGCGGCTCCGCCTCCGGGCCTCCTGCTTTCTTCTTTTTCCGCAAGAAGAGGACTGCACCAGCTATTGCAAGAGCTCCTAGAACGGCCCCAACAGCTATTCCTGCCTTAGCTCCGGTGCTCAGCCCACTGTTTGTTGATGAAGGGGAAGGAGAAGGACTCGAGGAATTGGTGACTGTTGAAACAGTAGCTGGCAACGTCGTAGTCGAAGTGGTAGAAGAGGAGGAGGAGGATGGCAGATTCGTTGATGAACTCGAAGAACTCGTTGAGGTAGAGGATGAAGAGCTAGAACTGCTAGTCGACTTCGTCAATGAGACTTGATTGTTGACAATGAACAGCCCTTCTCCGGCGTCGCAACATGTAGCGTTATTCTGCCCACAGCAGTAGGATCCATCGTCGCATGCTGTGATCTCCACGTCGCCTGTAGCACCTGTTGTACCCGGTATCAGCGGCAGATCTTCAAGAGGCTTCGAATTGATGGAATTGGGTAGGGTCCGTACCAGCACCGGTTGTACAAAGCTTCAAACAATACGGAGATTCCCATGTCTGATCCGTACACGACTCTCTCCACAATTGAGTCCCTGTTATTCCACACAATCCAAACGTATTCCCAGATCCGCACGCGTCGCCTCCGTTGTTCAGCACGCCGAGATGGCAGCACACTGGGAGAATGTCAATCAATTCGTCCCACCAAAGTACTAGAAACCCAGGGGCATTGCGGAGAGGAAGAATACGTACTAGAGACTGGAGCTGTGCCATTGCAGGGCTGGTATGTGTCGTCAATTGCTTCTCCGCCATGGAGGTAGCAAGTCGCGGATACAAAGCTCGTGAAAGAGAAGCACAAAAGCACGAATACCGTAAGAAACTTCTGGCAGATTGGCCCAGTCATTATAGGACAGTTTGATCAAGAAGAGCAAAGAAACGCGTCTCTCCAACTCTCGATGAGAAATTGAACAATGGAAAACCTCACTCGAGGGAACTCACCTCCTGGTGCCTCCTGGATTTTCATGTTCCAGGGCGTCCTGCCGCTTCTGTGCCGCAGCCCTCGTCCAGAATTGGTAGCGCTCATCTTGTGTTAATCTTACATTCAGCCAAAGATCGACCTTGGAGTGCCACCAAGGCAGACGGTATTTTGGGTTGCGGCTGCAGAACCTTGGGGGCCGAACCGCAGCGTGAAAACGTTATCCATGGGATATCTACCACGACGCTGGGGAGGTATTTTCGAATGTCCTTGACTCTCCATCAGTTCTTCATGAATGTCAGATATGGTCTCCGGTGGGAACGATTCCTGTGGCTGTTTGGAACCTTGATGTGGTGTTGAAGAGACCGACGGGCAGAAGTTAGTTGACTTCAGCAATCTCCACCGCAGCGGAACGGAACGCCGCCCCTCCCTTCACGTGATCGTCCCATCTCCCTCGAATCCTTCGTGCTTTCTTCCTTCTCTCGCATAGATTATTCGCCTTCGAGTGGACTTCAGATGAATGCCACACCTTCACTCAAACGCCTTTATGTTGCACATCGTCCTTGTGGCGGTTCCGCGCGTGGGCTGTTGAAAAGTGGACTTGTGATGGCACAATCGCCGCAATTGGGATCTGGACTTCATTGACGTTCCGCCCCTGTGGAGATTTGAGGTGGGAACATCGCGCGCGATTCCGTGCAAGACGGCGAAATGTGTGAGGATTGCGCTGAATATTCCGCGTTTGAAGCACAATTAGCGATAAGAATTCTACTGCAGGTCTAAATCATGATGTGTTTGGGAGGCTGAGGGTGCTTGATGGTGAAAGTGTTGTGTTGAAGATTGAAGGTGGGGCAGGGTGGAAGAGATAGTGGCGATTTTGACGATGTCTGTTTCCTGTAACGAACAAATGGAGAAGTTTCTGTAATGGATAGACATTGGCTTTCATGTTAACTCTCAAGAAGATATTCCAGTCTGGGAGTCACTTCCGTTCTTGCTCGAGGGGACATGAGAAAGGGTTCTGGGAGGAAAGTGCAAATCAGGTTTCATCAACTTCGATGAAGTTACTGCAAGTAGCATGAAGCCCTCGATCTTGGTATAGTTTCTATTTTCCAAGTATAGAATGCATACAAAAGAATCACCAG